>JAPKLW010001455.1:162878-193052 GCA_026898455.1 Plectranthus barbatus
CTTCAGTGCAAGGTGCAGTGACTTGTGGTCCTGCACCTTGCACTGAAGAACGTCTCTGTGGTGCTGTACCTCTCACAGGAGCACCCACATCTACACGTTCCCCTTCCCTTGGTTGCATTCTCGTTCTCAATTTCTTGAAGAACGATATCACTCCTTGACCTGTGATTACTCACATACTCGTCCTCCAAGAATCTAGCGTTGGTGTTAACAACGACTCTTTGACTCTCAGGACAGTAAAAGTAACCACCTTTTGTTTGCCTGGGATACCCTATGAACAACATTACTTTTGACCTGCTTTCTAACTTATTAGGTTCCTTTGACAGTACGTGTGCCAGACAGCCCCATACTCTAAACTTGCACAAACTAGGTTTGCGACCAAGGAAGAGCTCAGAAGGCGTCTTAGGAACTGATTTAGAAGGCACCACATTAAGCACGTAAGCTGCTGTTTCCAATGCGTAACCCCAAAACGAAATTGGTAAGTTTGCATAACTCATCATTGATCTTACTATCTCTAGAAGAGTTCTATTTCTTCTTTCAGCTACACCGTTTTGCTGGGGAGTACCCGGTGCAGTCCACTGGGATGTAATCCCATTTTCTGACAAATATTGCAGGAACTCGTTACAGAGGTATTCGCCACCGCGGTCAGATCGCATCGACTTGATTGTTTTCCTGACCTTCTTTTCTACTTCAGCCTTGAACTCTTTGAATTTCTCAAAGCATTCGGACTTGTAGCGAAGCAGGTAAACATATCCGTATATTGAGTAATCGTCAATGAAAGTGAGGAAGTACTCGTACCCTCCACGAGCCTGTGTGGACATCGGTCCACATAAGTTAGAATGGATCAATTCCAACACTTCATCTGCTCGAGACTGACTAGCCTTGAAAGGCCTAGTTGACATCTTGCCCTCGATGCAGGATTCACAGACTTGATAAGATACAGCCCGGACTAGGTCCAATGTACCGTCATCTGCAAGTCTTTGAATCCGCTTCAAGCTGATGTGACCCAGTCTCAAGTGCCAGAGATATGTAAGATCCTCATCAGAAGAAGTAAGTTTTTTCTTTCTAGGATGATCAATTACGGATGAATTACATGCAATACAAAAGACATGTTTGATCGAAGTAACATAGAGATTGTAAATCAACATTCCATAATGGATAACATTGTTATTACCAATGACAAAATCATAAATAACAAATATCCATAAAAATTGATGAAATTTATCCTGTCGATAAACCACGACCCACAAATAAACTCTCAAATGTATTTAATTCATCAAAACATAAGGAAAAGAAAACTCCATGAAGCTCCGTCATAAAACGTTGCTTTCATCCAGTTTGGTATCTTCTTGCCATCACTCACCAGCCTTGTCGGCACGGTCCCCTGCAAAGTACAACAACATGATCAACAAGTCAGTGCTTACAGCTCTGGAAGAGCAACAACTAACTCTAATCATGCCTACAGTTATACATGCAAAATGGCATACCTTGTCTAGCTTTGTTGGCTTGACAATCTTTCCTCCAGTGTCCTTTCTTACCACACCTGAAGCACCTGTCCCTTTCAGTCGCCACCTTAGGCTTTTCCCAGCCCCACCATCCTTCACAGGTGTCTTCTTGGCCCACTTCTTAATCCCTTTCTTCTGCTTCATACTTTTCGGTACAACAGAGAGATTATCAGAAGTGGCCAAGGCAACCTTCTGAGGGTACATGACCGATTCAGCTGCCATCAAGTCATTGAGTAACTCATTAAGAGTATACTCTTTCTTATTCATGACAACATTCAGTCTAAAACTCTCAAAGGACTTGGGTAGAGAGTTCAGTATGATATCGACCTTAGCCTCAGCTTCGATACCTCCACCATGCACAGTTAGCTCATCCATGAGGTGAGTCATGGTGACTACGTGCTCTCTCACTGAGGTGCCATCAGTCATTTTCTTACTCACGATTTCTTTCATGAGATTGAACCTGACAGCTCTATCAGTTTCCCCATAGGTTGCCGTCAGACTTAACATGATGTCATAGGCATCCCTATGGTGCTGATGTTGCTGCTGCAAGACTTTCGACATAGTGGTCATCATATAGCACTTGACTACATTGTTCGATTTCTCCCACTTGTTATAATAGTCTACTTCCTCTTGAGAGGACTCAGCAGTTGGCACTATGGGACGAAGTACTTGCAGAACGAACATATGTTCTTCTGCAATCAGGAGGTATTCAAGATTGCGTTTCCATTCCAAGAAATTTGGACCAGTTAGAGTGTTTTGTGCGAGAATGTTGATCACATTAGACATAGACATATCTGAGACAATAAAGAATCTTAAATAAGAACATACATGTTGAACTTCGAAAACAAATGCATTGAAAACCTTTTAATAAATCAAATACAAATGTTTTCCACTAATTGCCTAAGAGTTCCCACCGCAAGCTACACTCGTAGACGTTTACGATGTCACCCTCAACCAGAACTGCGGGTTTTAAGCCCCAATCCATTTAATTTCGCTACCATGTCAGGATGCTTTTGACACTAGAAATTAATAATTAGTGAAAACCTTAGACCAAGCCATCTCTCAAGAACAGGGATGCAATTCTTGCATTATATTCTAAGATGCTTCTAAGCAATTAACCACAAATTTAACTCCGGCCAAAAGAGACAGTTTAGCATGGCACGTAACCATACCGCACAGCCCTTAAAGCTTTTGTTATCTATAATTTAAATCAATCCTAGAATACTTGTGAAAGAGGTCTACGCAAGCTACACTCGTAGACGTTTACGCAAAGCCCTCCCACTATTCACATGATTTAAATTGTTTGTCTAGAAATCCCAACAACCGTACCCATGCACCTCCGGGAACTAGCAAGCTACACTCGTAGACGTTTACTAGAACGAGAGATACACTTACAGCCTAGGACCGCTTTGTGGAGGTCTATTAATTTTAATTAAAAAATCTGCTTAGTATTTTTCTTTTAAAATGTTTCTTTATGCACACACATAATTTCTTTGTCATTATATTTTACAAAATTTTGCATGTAATTAAACAAGCCCAAAAATTCCCAAAATATAATCCAACAAAAGAAATTAATCACATAAGCATGCTTGAAAAGCTGTAAATAATAAAAGCGATAAATCATGCTTTTCCTATTATCTACACATGCTTAAATTGCGCACATAAATAAATCACATATCATACGAGGACAATTAAGGCAAACAAAAATTCCTCGTGGCCCCAAAATAGAAAATAATATCTATCTACTACAAATTTGAATTTTGAATTAATTTGGATAAATCCAAATCTTTTCAAATCTTCCAAATCTTCAAGGGCCTTCAAATCTGGATACACCAAATCTTTTAGATTTTTAAGCCTTTGTGATCTGATGATTTGCCCTAACCCTAATGCAAACCCTAAGGTTTACACAGGATTGTGCAAACCACCAAAACACGAGCCACCGCAACGGGACAACAGCAGCCGACGACAGCCGCAGCCACTGCCGCCCGCCGGCCCAGCTGCCACGCCCGACACGCCCCGCGCTCGCGCGCGCGCCCCGCACTACCGTTGATGTGCCGCGCGGCGTGGCCCTGCACCCGCACGCCTGCCGCGCGCGCCGTGCCGCTGTCCTGCGCGTGCTATAGCCGCTGCCCGCACGCTGCTCGCGCCCTGGTCGTGCGTGCCTGCCGCGCTGCCTGCGCCCGCCGTCGTCTCCGTCGGCCCTGCGTCGGCTCCGTCCTCGACCCGTCCAATTACAAAATTTGAAAAATAATACAGAAATCTATTCTATTACAATTTTTCAAATCTACACTAATCACGGATTTTCTCGTGATTTTACAAAAATAAATCTGCCCTAACCACCGCGGGCTGAATCAACGGGTTACCACGAGGAACAAAAACCAAACATCCACAAAATAATAAATTCATACATGCATATCGAATTTAATTATGAACAACAGAGCCATAAATCAGAAACCTGGCTCTGATACCAATTGTAGGGTTTTTCCATGAACCGAATCACCAAAACCAAACTGAACCGGATCGATTTATGAATATTGCACATAATCAAAATTCACAAAACCTTATCAGGCTCCTATAAATTTAATACATATCGTGGATTGAGGAATTACCGTTATTCCATCGAGTCTGATCCAATCTTTTGCGTTTGAATTCCAAATTCCAATTCAACCACGTAATTCGATTTTATCTGCGGAATCAGAAGTTAGAACCCTAATTTCTTAAATAAAATTGAAAATAAAGAAAAGAAAGAAATAGGATTTCTGTTCTCCAGATCAGATCTTCAGGGCTGTGTCCCGGTGCTGGTCAGATCTACTACTGGTGAGGACTCCGTATATCTGTGACTTGAGCAGGACCGGAATCAAAATTCTCCTCCCTCTCTCTTTCAGGATCGGCGCCCCTCTCTCTCTCTCCTTAGGGTTTCAACTGATTTTAATCTTATGAAAAGTGGCTAGGGTTTCAGAGAGTGAGAGGTCTATTTATAGACCTAGGGTTATAAAACCCTAGTGGGCTCCTGGGCTCAATTCAGCACACTTATTGGGCCAGACCTGGGACCTAGTGCAAATAATAAAGTGGGCCTATAAATTAATTAATTCCCATATCCACAACTCAGGACACAATTAATTAATTAATATCAATTCTTTTTCACCACAGAATTAATACTGACCTACCCCTTTATTACCACTCTATGAGAACGTGTTGCATTAATTGAGAATCTCCATATTTAAGGTTATCGGACATCCATTAATTAATCGGAGCCTCTAACAAGCTCTAACTACAATTAATTAATATCTTATAATTCCTGAGTAGTACTACTCAAACCTTATCACTCGTGACTGAACTTAATCAGCCTACAGGACTTTGGCACGATGAATGTTATTGAGCTCCTCAGGGAATGTCCCCATCCTATTACTCGGATATGGTTACCTAAGTCCAGTCTCAGGCGGTACTACACGAACTGTTGTTACCCAAGATGCGGATATACGAGCACATTACTTAGGCTCTCCACCATGGCAAGTCAAAGCAACAGTCAACCCTTGCAAACCCCTGAACCTTTGTTAGGGTTTGGACTCAATCAATATAACGAGATCTTTTATTCGTTGATGTCAGACAGACGAATATATCTCACTGTGGTCCATCAATATGCCACATCTGCGTACCAGCATGTCAAGTAACCAAGACAGACTACTTATTCCGACAATGCCGCAGCCATCCGGACAGACGTATCCTCATACGCTGTCTTGGCTGTGATCAGGTTTATGTCTCACTAGGTCAAGTGATCATACTATCTTCTGCGATCTACAATACGTCGTATGATCGTCCCTATCGGTGAGACAAGAGGATACCATTGTTCATACATGTACGATTGTTAACAGATAGGAGAAATAAACCGTTGTATACTCATTGTAATAAATGCTTTCAGTATACAAAACCCATCAGAGTGGACCTATATTATAATTTTATACTTGCTCTGTAATTTATCTAACAGTATTAATTCGGATTCGTAGATCCTCTATTGCTCAATCAATGTATTATTCTTGATATCCTTACCGATTGCAAATGAGTGTTTGTAGTTGTGAAATCGAACATAAAATTCTCTGATTACGATGAGAATTCTGTTGAAAATTTGGGGTTAATTGAATAAATTCATCGTGATAAATATTTAATTTTGTCCTAATTAAATGTTTTTGTGGTATATATATTCTCAAATCCGAATTTCGGTGAGTGATAAATTGAACCACAAATTGACATATTATGGTGTATGAGATAATTAAACATGTGTTTAATGTCCCAAATTGATACAAGTTGAAACTTGTATGTGTATAACAATAAGTGTGCATTGGTGGTACATGTTAGTGTTAACATGGATTGTTGTTAAGTCTGTCGGATGTTAAACAAACATCAAGATTAACATTTGTTTTGTGCATGCATACGTAGTTGACTCAGTCAACGTGGCAGTTACAACACGTGGGGACAAGAATATTATGTGCTCGATAATTTACGACATAAATTACAATTATCGTAATAATGATGTAGGTTTTTAATCGACGTGATAATGATGTTGGTTTTGTAACCAACAAGACAATGATGACGTTGTAGCGTTGCAATATTAATTGACGAAACGTAACCATCACGAGCACTTAGTATTTGGTTTATAACATCACGACATTAGTGACGAGAGACATAATCGTCGACACCATAATGTTGCGTTTGTAACCGTCGATCATATTCAATTGTCGATCGTAACCCCCGGGTGAATTTGCCTATATATAGGCATATGTAGGCGCATGTTAAAATTTGATTGATCATAATCGAGAATAGCCACTCTGCTGCAACTTTTTCAAAAAAAAAATTGCATTACTTTCATAAGCTTTTTAGCTTTGCTCAGTTCTAACTCCGTTCAGTTTGCTGGAGCATCTATGATGGCGGTGTTGCCTCGTAGAAGATGAAGCCGTTTTACTTTTGGGGACGAGCGTTGTCAAAATGAGCACTACGTTGGCATTTTCGTCTTGCGGGAAGAGGACTCCTTGACTCGACTACATTTACTTAATTTATTTTATTTTTGCTCATTTCTGTTCTGCCCAGTTTTGTTGCATTACTCCATGTAAAAAATTGCATTAAACTGTTGTAAATTGTTGCAGTAACTCTGTTCTCAAACTGCCAAAATCCCAACAACGCAAGACGAAAAATTGTTTATGCAATCTGAGGCATGGCTGAGTACACCATGAACACGGATATCCTTGGTGAAAACAACAATAATGCAACTATTGTTGGTGGATTGATGGTTGGCTATCATCCAAATGCAATATTGATGAATGAGTCTCTTCCCCCAAGTGCTCAAGTTGAAAAACCCTTCAAATTTGTTTGAGTGGACTTTAAGAAATGGCAACAAAAGAGACTTGCTATCCCACCATGCTTGGGTTCATACTACTTCAAAGAGAATAAGTAGTCATGTGTCGATGATGAACCCTACAACAATAGAATGATTGTTTTGATAATTGATCTCACAATGATTATTATTCTTTGTATATTTGAGTAAAATTTTATTTAATGTTTTGACATGATTCTTGTGTAGGATTATATCAATGTTGTGGAATTGAATGGACAGCAAGCGCTCAACTCTTGTAGATTGAACTTGGGGCATGTGTCTGCTCTTCCAATGTCTCTTGCAATCATGCAACTGAGGGAATTTGTTGAAAGGGCCACTCAAGAATGTGATTAGTAGCAGCCAAGAAGGTGGAATGATGAGTCCATCACCTCCCCAAAGATTAATAGGATGAATGGAGGAGGGTGGATATTGGAGGAAGAGAACCTGTGATTGCTTTGATTTTATTTTCCTCCATGTTGTCAAAATTTTTATTTTGTTATTTTGGTAGATTCATAGTGTATGATCTATTGTAATGTAACTCCAAATACTATGAAAGATGAAAAAATGTTGGCACAAAAATGTATGTCGTGGTCATGTACCTTGAGTACAAAATGGTAGACTCTCGATCGGTCATGAAACAAGCGCATTGTGCATTGTGTTCATATCGAATGGATGGTCTTACCGAATGAGTTCATTGTTGTGCTGATGATTGAATCCTTCGTGTTAGGATTTCAAGAGCAACCTTTTGCATAAGCATAGGTTTGACTCTTGAGGGCGTTATTGTCAAACTTTAAATTGAATAGGACAATAAGAATGGTGATCCTAAATTCTTGATTGAATAGGATGCTAAAGCCAATTTTGTTAGAGCATGATATTTGTTTAACAAGTGTAAAAGACTTAATGTTGGGAACAATGGCAAAAGACCTTTGGGTGAGCCTAAGTTCAAGTAGCATTGCTACAATTGTGGCAAGTGTTGTCACGTGTCTAGCAAATGCACTAAGCCAAGCAAATTGCAAAAGCAATTTTGTTTTACAACTTGTTGAAGACAACAAATGTGAAGACTTTTGTGTTTTTTATTTTCTTGTAATAAAGTTATTACTTTATCAAGAAAAATAAAAGTTGTGGTTCAAAGAAATTATGATACAGAATTATGTATCAATTCTTTGTTAAAATGTTGGAAAAAATGCTCATAAAATTGTGAAGTGAAAACTTAATCAATTGATTAAGAAATTATGAGCATTGTGGAATACTCTTTTGTTTTGCTTGGTATGTCTACATTTTAAGACATGACTAAGAGAATTGACCAAGTTCAATGTGATGAAGAATTATGAATATTTCAATCGAATTGCTAAATATGATATTGAACATAATTCTTCATGTAGTAATACTTGAAGAATTAAAATATGAAATTGATCATGCAATTTTATTTTAATATTCTTCAATTTTTTTGTGGTGAAAAGGTGTATAGAAACATCTTTTGAACAATGAAAGAGCTTCAAGCTCTAGGTGGTCAAATTAAACACTATGTGGGGGTTATTGTGGTGATAATGCCAAAATAATATTGTTTGTGGCATTATAAATAATTCACTATAAGGTGAATTTGTAAATGTCTACTTTTAGACATAGTAATCTCTTTTGTACATAGTTAATGCATTTTTTATGATCTAAAGAATTCAAGTTTCTTGCTCAAAATGATTAACTAATGTAAATTGAGATGATGTATTATGAAATGATAAATAACATGTTAATTTGTTATAATATCATAACACATGTATGTTTTGGTCTCATTAAGGTTATATTTATTTACTTGGCTAAGTAAATATAAAATATAACCGAAACGGCTTCTATATTGAGTTAAAACCTCTAAAGTTGAGTACTAGACGAGAATGCTAGTACTAACAAAATGTTTAAAGATGAGATCAAGTTGCTAAAGGGAATGAGATTGAAATCCACAAGATGAATGAGTGTATTGGATACCCAACCTAGATGATTGGAGATCCCAAGAACTAGGTTCAATGGGAAAACTAAGCTATACGAGTTCAAGTTATAACACCGACTAGATGATATCTTCTTTAGTGTTGATGCCTTAAAGATGATATTATCTACTCATCCCTAAAGAGCAAGTGAGGTGTTATAGACCTGCATGTGGTATAGGTTAAGTCTAAATGACTTTTAATGACTCCTAAAAAATTCGTGGTGGTTGAGTACGACATGATACTTTGAATAGGAGATCACCTATATAAGTGGAAGTGGGGGCCGCTTCAAATGAACACTTATAAAACCAAAGGGGGTTTTCATGGCCCGAAATGGAACCAAACGTGAGAACGAATGGAGGTTGAAATGTTAATATTTCAATATTGTTGACTCGCTACACACTATGGATGAGTAGTTCAAGGTATTCTAACCACTAAGCCACCAGTGTACCCGATCACAATGAAGATGAAAGGTTCAAAGCCACAAGCTATCTATTCAAGTGCATTAAAGTTTCTCGAGAACTGAGTTGGCTATACATTCATGCATTTAGGCATTTCCACTCATGGGGGATTGTTGGAATTTCGGGGTTATTGAATAAATTCCTCGTGATAAATATTTAATTTTGTCGTAATTAAATATTTTTGTGGTATATATATATTCTCAAATCCGAATTTCGGTGAGTGATAAATTGAACCACAAATTGAAATATTATGGTGTATGAGATAATTAAACATGTGTTTAATGTATCAAATTGATACAAGTTGAGACTTGTATGTGTATAACAATAAATGTGCATTGGTGGTACATGTTAGTGTTAACATGGACTGGTTGTTAAGTCTATCGGATGTTAAACAAATATCGAGATTAACATTTGTTTTGTGCATGCACACGTAGTTGACTCAGTCAACGTGGCAGTTACAACACATGGGGACAAGAATATTATGTGCTCGATAATTTACGACATAAATTACAATTATCGTAATAATGATGTTGGTTTTTAACCGACGTGATAATGATATCGGTTTTGTAACCGATAAGACAATGATGACGTTGTAATGTTGCGATATTAAGTGACAAAACATAACCATCACGAGCACTTAGTATTCGGCTTATAACGTCACGACAGTAGTGACGAGAGACGTAACCGTCGACACCATAATATTGCATTTTTAACCGTCGATCGTAACCCCTGGGGTGGATTTGCCTATATATAGGCATATGTAGGTGCATGTCAAAAGTTGATCGATCGTAATCGAGAATAGCCACTCTGCTACAACTTTTTCAAAACAACTTGCATTACTGTCATAAGCTTTTTAGCTTGCTCAGTTCTAACTCCGTTCAGTTCGCCGGAGCTTCTACGATTGTGGTGCTGCCTCATAGAAGACGAAACCATTTTACCTTTGGGGACGAACGCTATCAAAATGAGCACTACGTTGGCATTTTCGTCTTGCAGGAAGAGGACTCCTCGACTCGGCTACATTTGCTTAATTTATTTTATTTTCGCTCATTTCTATTTCGCCTAATTTTGTTGCATTACTCCGTGTAAAAAGTTGCATTAAACAGTTGTAAATTGTTGCAGTAACTCTGTTCTCAAACTGCCAAAATCCCAATAACGCAAGACGAAAATTGTTTATGCAATCTGAGGCATGACTGAGTACACCATGAACACGGATATCCTTGGTGAAAACAACAATAATGCAACTATTGTTGGTGGATTGATGGTTGGCTATCATCCAAATGCAATATTGATGAAGGAGTCTCTTCCCCCAAGTGCTCAAGTTGAAAAACCCTTCAAATTTGTTTGAGTGGACTTTAAGAAATGGCAACAAAAGAGACTTACTATCCCTCCATGCTTGGGTTCATACTACTTCAAAGAGAATAAGTAGTCATGTGTCGATGATGAACCCTACAACAATTGAGTGATTGTTTTGATAATTGATCTCACAATGATTATTATTCTTTGTATATTTGAGTAAAATTTTATTTAATGTTTTGACATATTCCTTGTGTAGGATTATATCAATGTTGTGGAATTGAATGGACAACAAGCATCAACTCTTGTTAAAGATTGAATTTGAGGCATGTGTGTGCTCTTCCAATGTCTCTTGCAATGGTGCAACTGAGGGAATTTGTTGAAAGGGCCACTCAAGAATGTGATTAGTATATAGATATACTTTCACAAATAAATTTAACTTTTATTTCTGTGCAAGGGTTTCTGCCCCGTCATTTTTTTATTTTTTTATTTTGAAGGAAGATAATATATTGGCATTCTGAGTTTCCAAATGACTTCTTAGTCAATCTTGAATTATGTGCATGGTAAAATATTTAGGGTTTGAGAATATTGTTAAACATTTGATTTGAAGGCCTCTAATTTCTAAATTACATAGAATTATTTACAATCGCAGATTCGGACCCAGAAAGCATTTCCATTGAACTCAGATTTCATAAAGAACAGACATATGCAGATGCAGTGAGTACTAAATAAACACTGTGAGTACTTACTCAATCTTGACTCGAATTCAAATTACTCTTATTAGTTGTACAATCCAGTTAAGATTAATCGTTTACTTCATCAGTGACTCCAGAAATCTGCCAGTTTACTTATTTTGATGGTTCTTACTTCTTAGCGACCTTGAGAATAAGTCTGCGTATGAGCTAAGATTCTTGAACTGCAGACTCGTGAGTGCGTCGATTGTTTCGTTCAGGGGCGGTTCTATGCATAACATTGGGGTACACTTGTACCCCAAATTTTTATTTTATTGTTATTAAATTTATATATTTATTATTATTTATATTTTTTTTATTTATATAAATCTTTATATAATGTACCTCAAATTTAATTTTATTCATATAATGTTATATTCCTGATTATAATTTTCCGAATCCACCCCTGGTTTCGTTGCTACCGAAAGGAGGATAGACCATTTGGGCTAACCTGGATTGACCTCCTGAACAAGGTTATTTCTACGGCTCGATCGCAGTTAACAACATAAATGGTGGGATGATTTTTAATTTCAAGAGAAGAGTCGAAACTATGGAAGGATCGTCTCTCATTGGAGCTGCACTCTTCATAGCTCTATAGTATTCTTGATATTGTTGTTATACTCAAATGGTAGACATGTAGAATGGGGGCTTTCTTTTAGGAATTATATACTTAATATCAATTTCTTAATTAGGATTTTAAATTGAGCTAGAAGGATAATATTGCAATATGATATTTTTTTTATGAGGGTGTGGGAAAAAAAAATGTGGTTGTGTTTAGAATCACCAATTATTTTATTATGTATGTTAATAAGTTTTTTTTTATTCTTTATATAATTTAATTTACTAATTTTCATTTTCTTAAATAATTTTAGAATTTTATTACAAAACTAATACAAATATCATATTTATTCAAGCATAAATTCAATAAAATAGTTATTTTGTATGAAAATTTATTTTATTTATAAATCCGTGAAATAATTTATTTAGTTTAATAGTACATTTATGAATTTTCAATTAAATAATTTAAAGTATTCTAATAGATATTAATATATTAACGAAAATATAATATAATAATTTGATTGAGAAAGAATCAAATGAAATATTTTATTATTGACGGAAATATAGATTATGTGTTAGAGATAAAAAGGAAAACTGAAAATGTAACGACAAAAAAAGACAATTAACTTTATTAAAGATTTTGTTGCTGGAGATAGTTTAGGAGAGTTTTCAGAGCCTAACCTTTAGTTTAATACTATTTTTTAATCAAAGTCCCATTATCTCAATTTCTTTTATTTTGCTATTCATGTTCGGTTAATTCACACGTATAGTTGGGTTTTGCTAAATGGATGATTTTAATTGCAGTTATATTTTTCTAAATATACCTATTTTAAAAATAAATTTTTAAATTATAATATAAAATTACAATTTTAATCTTATAACTCTCAATTCAAAATATTAATTAAAATATGAGTAATTTTATTTACAGCCTTAAAATTCTTTGTAACCCCAAAATTTATAAATTATAAAAATTATTTAATTAGAAATTCTCACCCTTTCTTTCTTTACTTAAAACCCTAAAATAAATTAAAACCCACCTTCAGGCAGATTCGTAACATAAATTTAGAAAATTTCTTTTCTCCATTAATATTCTATTAATTCAATACAACTTCCCTCGTATTAGATGTTGGTCCCAAAATCAGAGTGCAATTTTGTGCAGCGGAAGTAAATATAAGCACAAGCTCTAATTCGTTTAAACAGAGTAAAGTCAGTTTAAGCTTAAGTCTCTGTTTCGTCTTAAAACAGTTTCACAGTTTATACTCTTCAATACTTGGACAAGTATTGAAGGTTTCAATAGTCAGTTTGTGAAACAGAAAAACAGAGCAAGTAAAAGGAAAGCAGTAAAGCAGCACACACAGATTTATAGTGGTTCGAATTTCAATATCCTACATCCACTCTCCAGACCCAAGGTCTGGATAATTCACTACGTAAATACAAGCTTCCTTACGATCTATACACAGTCCGTGGCACCTCCGTCCTCCGGTCAGTTGTGGCACTCGCTTAGGAACTCCTTGTAGACTTAGTCTTCAGGTTGAAGTGGGGACGCACCCTGCAGCCTCCTTTCTGGTAGGTGGGTGTTTGCTAATTCTTCCCATAATGGTTAGATGTTTAAAGGTTCTTCCCAGAACACAAATGGCTGGCATACGCCCGTGAGAATCAGAGTCCCAGACTAGGAAATAGACTGCTATGAATATATCTCAGAAAGATATATTCACCAAATAGAGCTTCAGCTTAAAGCTTCAACCTCGTGTTAGGAGAAGATAGCACGGTGGATAACTTGAGTCGGAGACTCAAGTCTCGTGTTTAGAACACGGAAAACTCTAAGAGAGTTTTAGTGGGAGAGATGACCTAAATATGTTTTTTGTCGCTTTAGACTAGTAGATTTTGAATTCTGTTCAGGTAACCGTTTAAGGCTCAGAGGACAGGTCTTTATATAGAGAGGAGAACCCATGGCAATTTGAATTTCTATCCGTTAGACACATAAATCCAGACGTTAGACTCATGGATTATATTGTCCAAATGTAGCCCATGCCTTAGGTCTCCTTTCTGCTCTGCCCATTTGTCAGTGTACTACACACTAACTTTTTGTCAGACTCATTTGCAGGCCGAGGAACCAGTTTGGATAACCTCGTACCGACTTAGGCATTTACAAATGCATGAGTCTAACTGAGGCTTCTTATACTTACTTCTGAGAGTCAGTACAGCTTAGCCCTCATACTGACTTCCCACGGTCAGTATGGTAAATCCTAATACTGACTTTCCATAGTCAGTATGGAAACACCCTCATACTGATTTCTCCGGATCGGTATGGAAATCCCTTAAATTGACTTCTCCTTAGTCAGTTTGGGAAAGCCCTCCAACTCAGTTTTAGGTTAAGGTTAGGCGTGTTGGTAGTCAGTTCTCGAGCATTCTCCATTGCTCGATCTTCAGCCTAAGTTCTATTACAACTCGATGGATAGTCCTATAACTAAGTGGAAACACTCAATTATGACTGGCGTGCAATGTTGTTCGGCATCTGACACATCAAGTACAAACTGCCCTGCAAAAAGCACGGTAGTGGTTCAGAAAAGGTAGAGAAGCCGGTTTACTTTACAGAGAAGGATGAACTCTGATTGGACATCCTTCGAAATGTCTCTACCAGCTATTTTCATATTTCCAACTATAAATAGCAGGAAGATCAAAGACATACATACACACATGAAATTGAATCAAGTCGTCATTCTGCCTAATTGAAAACTCCAACACATTGAAAGCTCTCAATCAAACGACATTATTTCTGTGGTTCATTTATTGAACACGAGACATTATTGCTTAGGGAATCATTTGAGATTCACCGTATAACCTAGTGTGCACGAGGATTAAGTCTTCCGATTTAGTCTATTCTCTTGGTGTTCCTACTTTTCAATTGAGAACACAACAACCTTCCTTTCTAAGGGAAAGAAGGATATCACGGGCATCAGCCGACCAGCTTACGTTCTGGGAAGAACTGAACCATTGATCACTATTTTTTAATGATACTAATAGAGTAGTGACAAGTTAAATTATCGATCCTACGGAGATTGTAAAAGCGAACATCTCATATACTGAAATATTTGTTTTTGGTTTGTTGTCTAAGTACAAAGAAATTTGGATGGTTTTTGAAATTTAAAACTAATTTTTGCAAGAAAATTAACTTAAACAAGTATTTAAAATTGGGTTTTAAAACACTAGAGAAAAGATCAGATTCCATGGCAAGTTCATATCAAGGATAGCATGCAAGGAAATTCCATCGATCAATTGAAAATAAAGATTTAGGTGGAACATCAGGAAAATATTACAAATTCCAGGGTTTGGCAATTCATAAAGTAGATTGTCAATTTCCTATATCCTTTCGGTCTCTAGGAAAATTAACAACTCCCAAAAACTTCAGATTTATTCCTATGGATTAAATTCCTCTTCTCAGACACAATTAAAAATCCATATTATCAATTCTTAAATCCATTAATCAATTTTCACTTTTCAGTCTCAAATTAATTAATTATGAAAACCTAATCAAATGGCCAATTTAATCAGATTAAGAAAAGGCACAAGAATTGATAAACCAATTTAAAATATTGATCGATTTAATTACCTAAACATGCATCCAAGACAATCACATAAAACCTAGAATCTGAATGAAGGATTACCTATGCATATTCATGTTAAACAAAAATATGGAAAGATAAAACCTCTAACAAAACTTCATAGAGAAAACAAGCCATGATATTGCATCCAATCTTCAAAAGGTTTGATCACAATCCTCACCACAAATCGAAAGCAATTCAAGGGCAAGAAAAACTCCTAGGTTTAAGTCTCAAAAGTGGCATAAGTTCTAATTCTCGCCTAAACAAAACAATATATACTAGGTTTAATTGTCCCAACATGGAAATAACTTAAAAGCATTAACTTTTGCCAGCTTGACCCGAATTTCGATCGACACAGTTTCTGTCGATCGAAATAGATCCTCAACCTCGAACACTTGAGCGCCCTGTCGACTTCCTACTTCCGAGGTTCCTGTCGATCGACATGACTGTCTCTTCTGTCGATCGGCTCGAATTTTCAACGAGCTCTCGAATACCAACCTCCCTTTGTTTCGATCGACACAATTTCTGTCGATCGAAACAGAGCACACGGCCAAAATCTCTTTTTTTCAGACTTAGTCAATTTTTACTCCAAAAACTGCATTTTCGAGCATAACAAACAACTTAGGTACAAAAGTAATGCGATGCTCAGAATTTAAAGTAAACATATCCTAATATTATCAAAACAACCTAAAAATCCATTGATAAGTGAACGAAATAGCGCACTTATCAACTCCCCCAAACTTGAACTATTGATCGTCCTCGATCAAGACACCAAAAGAAACTCAAATTCATGCAAACAGAGATGTGCAATGCCTCACAAGATTCATCACAATCTAAGTACACCCTCATCCAAAAGATAATGCAATCAAAATCCAATCCAAATCATCAACCGTTTCGGGAAGAACCTCACAGATAGAAAGAATTTTATCAATCACTAATCACTCAAGTGTTTAGGACATGTGTTTCATTCAATTCAAAGTAATACAATTTTCTTAACCATAAGTTTGGCAAATTCCTCATCTCTCCACTGCTTAGAAAGTAAGATAACTCGGTGAATCAAAAAGGTCTTTCATTTGGTTGTAATGAGGCTTTCCTAGAAGGTAGGTCGTTTTAGGCTGAGTGACTAGCACACTTATGATTTTTACAACTTCCCAACTGTCAACCCACATCACATCAATTTCTCAACTTCTCTTTTCTATTCTTGGATGATTTTCTTTTTCTCACTATAAGTTCACCTTGCAAACTATTTCACCAACAATTTCTTTCAAAAGTTTTCTTTCTCTTTTTTTTTCAAGTTAGCTCAAATCCATGAGCCTTCACATTTTCAACAACTCGCAGCTCATAATTAAACTACCCTTCTCTTTTTTTTTTCAATTCAATCCACAACCGGCTCATTAGAACACTACTTAAATCAAACAAAGACTTTCCAGACTCAAAGTGGCTACAAGTGGTCATGTGTAGGGTTAGAGTTTGGGATAAGGCTAAGAAAAGAGATGCCTAAAATCATTTTCACCAAGTCTTACATCAATACAGTCTCGAGAGAGAAATAAGCCAAATTCTAGAATCCAATTGCAAACTCAATCACACATGAAAGAAAAATTCAGGCACAAATCTCACTTGGCTATTTTTGTTCTTCCCTAACAGTATCAAATCCAAACCAGATAAATCAAAAGCAAAATAAAAAATTAGAGAGCAACTCATCATGCGGTATTCTCCTATCATCGGCTACTCATCATGCAATCCTAATTGTCTCAATCTCAATGTAGACCAATCATCAATCAAACAAGTTCATAATTAGGGAAGGAAGAGTACATAATCTCAAGTTACACTTAACGGATTCTGGAACAAAGAACAATTACATTGAAAAGCAACAAATACATCATAAATGACTGGACTGAACAAATACAACTGAAAAGAAAAAAAGTACAGGGAAATAACTGAAATACACGGAAATAAACTGCAGTACATCAAATCAGAAATAAAGCAAGTAAATGATAATGGATTCCATTCCCACAAGTCATCCTCCCCCCAAACTTATTCAACACGAAGGGAAGAGTAAGTTTGAAAGTCAGCTTGTAGGAAGGGAATCTAGACCTCACTCCCGTGGTGGACTCTGATCTAGCTCCGCCCTCCAGTTCCGGCGAGTGTAGCGTAAGGCTGGCTCAAAAACAGAGAAGTGTGCATCCATCCTGCGGGTCAGATCCGCCATGGCAGCATTGTGAGCAGCGTTGTAGGCCTCCTGCTGAGTCCAGATGTTGGCAAGTAATGTGTCCTGGACCAACTGATGATCACGGACCTCTCTAAGCTT
Organism: Plectranthus barbatus; assembly: GCA_026898455.1. NCBI lineage: Eukaryota > Viridiplantae > Streptophyta > Magnoliopsida > Lamiales > Lamiaceae > Plectranthus > Plectranthus barbatus. The sequence continues at coordinate 180,672 of JAPKLW010001455.1, forward strand.
GGTACGGAAGCTGGCAAAGTCTGTCCTCTGATCCTGCATGAACTGGAGGAACTGTCCCCAGTCGGGAACTGCGGTGGATGAACTGGCACCGGCATAAGAGGTAGAAGCTCCATCCCTGCCCCTCGATCAAAATGGCTGCTCGGACTGGAGTGGGTGGTGCTGAAGTCTGGTCTGCTCATCTCCTCGTTGTGCAGCAGCCCATCGCCGCTCCTTGGCGAGTCTCTCGGCCTCCTCCTTGAGGATGCGAACCTACTGATCCGGCGGTGTACCGGTATGGTGTAACAATCGGGAGGTAGGTGGAGCACCTCGGGTCCTATCCATATGGGCTGGTGTTGCCATGAACCAGTTGTCGCGGTACTCGGAGTCCGTGACATGGGTCAGCTCTGGAGAGGGCAGAAGAAACCGGTCGCCATTCAAAAACCGGAGGAAGAGCTCACCACGGAAGTCTACCAGAAGAAACCGGTCGCCATTCAATGTCCGGTCACCACCCTGTGGGGTGAAAGCATCAACGGGAATCCCTACATGCCGGGCGATGGGAGTCACGAACCCTCCACACCAGAAATCACCCGGAGTAGCACCTGACTGTCTCTTTCAGTTCTCCATCCGGAAAGCAGCCAAGCTAAGATGGACGCCGTTCAACATAGCCCACATACAGAATACCTCGCTCCTACGGGCTTTCCTGTGCTCATTTCTGCCAAAGACAGAAACCCCAAAAACCTTCTGAATGTATCGTGGCACCGGGTTATCGATGGTAGTTGCTTTCATGTTTGCTTTGCTGAAGCAGCCCGAGTCGGCCTCAGCAGAAATGGAAGGCCAGAAAAGCCCAATCTGGAATTTGGGCGGCTCGTGGTAAAGTCCCCCCATTTTACAACCAAAAATCCTGCCCAATTACGATCTGCTAAGCCTGTATAGTTGCCCCCGGAGCTGAAACTGGATACCATTTAGCTCGACGGGGCCTTGGCTGTGGGGCGGCTCAAAAACTCCAGGACCAGTGGCGGGATAGTGGGCCACATCTGAGTAATGAAGTGCCCCCAGCCGCACCGGGCGAACAGTCGCTGAACGTCTTCCCCTAATCCCATCTTCCTCAAATCATCGGCATCGGGGTACCGTGTTGGTTTTAAGTGGAAGAGCCGCATGTGCTGAAAACGTCGCTGGTGGTCGGCAAAAGCGAATTTCGGCTCCCAACCAGGCTGCTCCTCTGGGACTAAGTCCTGGTCGTGCTCTTCTGCGGCCTCAGATGCCGTGTCATCATGCATCTCTTCATCCATCCCCGGATTATACTCCTCGTCAGAAGATGACATCCTCAGCTCTCTACAATAGCAACAAACATCAATCAGCACAAAGAAATAACTAAGAGAGTAGCAACTCCCCCAAACTTGCCTACTGCAAGTAAATCCACCTAATTCAATCACAATGAAGCATGCCCATAGCCAAGTAACCACCCAATCATGCAATTCATGCCAAACCCAAGTGCAAAACAACAATCAATAGCCACAAAAACCATAATATACACATGGGAACGGCACAAACCAAGCAACAGTAAAGGGGGAGTGTGTATGCACCAAAAACCAAAATTCAACCTCAATTGGGCATGCCCATTCCAAATTGACCACCCAATCATGCAATGAACACCAAAACCAATTGCAAAACATAGATCAATAAGCAATTCGAGCACAATTTGCAAGTTGGAAGGGAAGAAATCATGCAACAGTACCAAGGAATTAAGTAACAGGGAACTCATAACGACTCTCCTACAACCTAGAACGAACCAACGCAACCCGATATATGCAACAAATCGAAGGAATAACAATAATTCAAACCAAAGCATAAAAGGGGAAAAATACTAGGGTTCACAACAAAATTATGCACAAATCATGTAAATAGAGACCAATAATCCAAAGGAGAGAGGGGAGAGATGTTTACCTCGAGTGGATAGGAGTGGAAGGCAAAAATTTCAATCGGGAGGAGTTTGGGAGGGGAGAATTGTGTCGAGTAAAAAGAGAGAACGGGGGATAAAATGTGTTCAGCGTGTTTTTAAAGTAGCATACGAGCGCGTCTATTTCGATCGACAGATGCACGATTTTCAGATTTTTTGCTTTTTTATTTATTTAATTAAATGAATACGAAATTGAAATTTTAATTCTAACACACTTGTGTCGATCGATGGAAATGTTGTCGATCGACACAATAGAAGACTCGACAAAATTTGAATTTAACATATATGTCGATTGACAAGATTTGTGTCGATCGACAGACTGGACAACTAGACAGAATTTTGGAAAAGGCACTACTGTCGATTGACAGGAATGCTGTCGATCGAAACAAAGGCCGAATTTTTTTGAAACTAAATTTTAAAAGCTGGAAATTTATCTAAGTCATGAAACAAATCCTAAAACACCTAAGACTCGAAAAATTGACTCTGAAACTGAAATAAAGCAGTAAGCGGTGGGTTACTTCCCACCAAGTGCTTCATTTAACATCATTAGCTCGACCATACCTCAAATCACGGCCGGTTCAGATAATGCACTTCCACAACTCTAATCTGCAGCGGGCTGTAGTAACGCTTGACTCGGTTTCCATTGACTCTAAAGATAGTGCCATCTTGACCAGCTAACTCCACCACTCCATTGCTAGCGATGTTGACCACAGTATATGGTCCATTCCACTTGGACTGTAGCTTTCCTGGCATGAAGCGGAGGCGAGAATTAAAGACCAGGACCAGATCTCCTTTGTAGAATTGTCGCATCTTCAGGCCTTGATCATGGAATCTCTTTGCTCGGAGTTGTAGATCATGGAATTCCCATAAGCCTCCTCACGGAACTCGTCCATCTCATTCAAGTAAGCAGCTCGGCTTTCAGCAGCAGCCTTCCAGTTTAGATTCAGCTCCTTCATGGTTCTCCATGCTTTGTGCTCAAGCTCCACAGGAAGATGACAGGACTTACCAAAGACCAACTGCAATGGAGACATGCCAATCGGCGTCTTGAAAGCAGTACGGTAAGCCCACAGTGCGTCATCGAGCTTGAATGCCCAATCCTTCTTCATCTTGACAGTCTTCTCAAGGATTCCTTTGATCTCCCTATTGGACAACTCAGCGAGGCCATTCCCTTGAGGATGGTATGGAGTGGTAACCCTGTGCTTGACACCATATCGAGCAAGAAGAGCAGTTATAGTACGATTACAGAAATGGGAACCACCATCGCTTACCAAAGCCCTCGGAGTGCCATAGCGAGTCACCACATGCTTCTAAAGGAAGTTAACCACAACCTTGGCATCATTGGTGGTAGTAGGAATGGCTTCCACCCACCTGGAAACATTGTCAACAGCCAAAAGAATGTAAGTGAAACCTCCTGAAGGTGGGAAGGGTCCCATGAACCCCACACATCGAATATCTCGACCTCAATCACTGGGGTCTGGGGCATCTCATCCTTCTTGGAAATGTTGCCCATCCTTGACACCTGTCACAGTTAGAAACAAAAGCCTTGCAATCACCATGGATGGTCGGCCAGTAGAACCCACTAGAGAGGACCTTGAAGGCGGTCCTATTGGCAGCAAAGTGGCCACCGCTAGGAGAGGAGTGACAAGCCTCGATGATCTTGAAGAACTCAGGCTGAGGGACACACCGGCGGATAATGGTATCGGCACATCAGCGCCACAGGTATGGATCCTCCCAATAGTAGAATCGGACCTCCTTCATAAATCTCTTCCTTTCCTGTGGGGTAAACTCCGGAGGGGGAACTCCACTCACCAAGTAGTTGGCATAGTCAGCATACCAAGGGGTCTTGTTGAAGTAATACTCCTTGAGGTCCCTATCTCTGCATACAAAGATCTGTTCATCGGGGAAGGTTTCTTGAATCCTCAACTTCTGATCATCCCCCTCAACCGGATACTCCAACCTGGAGAGATGGTCGACAATCACATTCTCACTGCCCTTTCGGTCCTTGATCTCTACATCGAACTCCTGAAGCAACAGGATCCATCGGATCAATCTTGGCTTGGCATCCTACTTAGTAAACAAAAATTTAATTGCAGCATGGTTAGTATAAACAACAGTTTTCGACCCTATCAAGTAGGGCCGAAATTTATCAAATGCATAAACAACAGCAAGCATCTCCTTCTCTGTGGTGGTGTAATTGCATTGGGCAGGGTTCATAGTCTTGCTGGCATAATGGATGACGTGGAAGAGCTTCCCTTTCAGCTACCCTAGAACTGCTCCAACTGCAAAATCGCTAGCATCACACATGAGCACGAAGGGCTCATCCCAATCCGGAGAAGTGAGAACTGGAGCAATCACCAATGCCTTCTTCAACTGCTCGAAGGCCTTTAAGCACTCTGCATCAAAAACAAAGGAGACATCTTTCTCAAGCAGATTACAAAGGGGTCTAGAGATTTTAGAGAAATCCTATATAAATCTACGGTAGAACCCAGCATGGCCGAGGAAACTCCGAACTCCCTTCACATTGAGTGGTGGCGGCATCTTCTCTATTGTTGTGATCTTGGCCTTGTCCACTTCCAAACCTTCAGAGGACACCCGGTGTCCTAGTACAATTCCTCCCTTCACCATGAAGTGGCACTTCTCCCAATTTAGGCACAGGTTTGTCTCAACACACCTCTCCATCACTGTAGCTAAATTCTGCAAGAAAACATCAAAAGAGCTACCAAAGACAGAAAAGTCATCCATGAAAACCTCCATAGTGTGCTCAATACGACCATGAAAAATAGACACCATACACCTCTGAAACGTAGCAAGTGCATAGCACAATCCAAAGGGCATCCTCCGGTAGGCAAAGACTCCATATGGGCAAGTGAAAGTCGTCTTATGCTGATCTTTCGGGGCCACTACAATTTGGTTATAACCAGAATAACCATCCAGAAAACAGTAATATGGATAACCTGACAGTCTGTCAAGCATCTGATCGATGAAGGGCAGAGGGAAGTGATCCTTGCATGTGGCGACATTCAGAGCTCAGTAGTCGATGCAAAACTGCCATCCTGTGACTGGTCTCGTCGCCACCTCTTTGCCATCCTCATTCTTAACAATTTGCATTCCCCCCTTCTTGGCCACAACCTGTGTCGGACTCACCCATTGACTGTCGGAGATGGGATAGATCATCCCATTGTCTAGAAGCTTCAATACTTCCTTCTTCACGACTTCTTGCATTGTAGGGTTGAGTCATCTTTGAGCTTGTCTCTTCGGCTTAGCCTCTTCGTCCAAATTAATCCTGTGCTGGCATATGGTTGGACTGATTCCTTTGATATCTGCCAGTGTCCATCCAATAGTTGACTTGTGGTCCCTTAAAACTCGTAGCAGCTTCTCCAATTCTATAAAAATAAGAAAAAATGAAACAATTACAGGATAAGTATTGTCAGGACCCAAATAAGCATATTGTAGATGAGAAGGAAGAGGTTTCAGCTCCAAAACAGGTGGTTCGGGCCGTTTTTCAGCCTCTGGGACGGCAGTGTCGGTCGACACAACTTCTCTGTCGATCGAAACAGAGGCTACTTCCTTCTTCTTCTTTTTCCTGGACTGCCTGTCGACCGGGTGTTTTTCGGCAGCACTTTTGATCGACACACTCCCTGTCGATCGACAGGGAGGTGATTTTCCATCTCTCGACATAACTGCTCTGTCGAGCAAAACAGAGGCACCCGCTCGAATTTTTTTTCCTTCTTTCACAAACTGGATTGGCAGGGGCTCCCTTTTGTTCTCCTTTGCCCTGGGCAACTCCTCCTTCACATCTAGCTCCACAATAAAGTCCAGAAGCTCGTCACAGGCTTCATCAAGCTCTGAAAAAGAAAATAAAGAGTGGTGAAGACATTGCTCTAGATAGTCAGTTTCAGAATGAAAAGAAAACAAAGGGGAAGAAATCACCGGATCAAAACTGTCTATCACATGGCATTCTTCTTGGTAGCTCCCATCATCGTGTTTTTGCATAGATTTGAAAATCTCGAAGGTCAAAGACTCATTGTCGACTCAGAATGTCAGCTTCCCATCTCGAATATCGATCAGGGCTCCTCCGGTCCTCAGAAATGGTCTCCCCAGAATCAGCGGGATATTGTGATCCTCCTCCATGTCCAAAACAACGAAGTCAGCCGGGAGTATAAAATCTTTAACCTTCACCAAGACATCCTCCACAATTCCTCTAGGATAAGAGATTGATCTTTCAGCCATCTGAAGAGCGATGGTGGTCAGCTTGATATTTCCAATCTCCAGTCTCTTGAAAATGGACAACGGCATCAGATTGATGCTTGCTCCAGAATCGCAAAGCACCTTGCTGAATGTCTCTCCACCTATAACACAAGAAATAGTGAATGAACTCAGATCCACTCTTTTCAGATGCAGCTTCTTCTGAATGATAGCACTACATTCCTCAAACAGGTTCACCGTCTCGTGTTACAGCATAGGTCTCTTCTGAGCGACCATATCCTTCAGGAATTTGATATACCCCGACATCTCCTACAGAGCTTCCACGAGAGGAATATTGATGTGCACATTCTTCATGTTCTCTAAAAACTGTGTATACCTCTCATTCACCTTCTTCTTGGAAAATCGCTGCGGAAATGGCATCGAGGGCAACTTTTCTCTGGGACCTGGCGGCTGTGTCGATCAACAGAGGTTTTGTCGATCGACAGGACCTCCTGAAATGACTTATGGATCTGGTCCTCTATTTCGATCAACAGGATTTCTGTCGATCGAAACAAAGGCTTCTGCCGTGGGTTCCTCCTCCTTTTCACTTCCTTCTTTGGCCTCAGATTCGGCCTCTTTCTGTTCGGGTCCCTTGTAAGACTTGCTACCCCTCAAAGTGATTGCATTGACCTGATTCCTCTAATTCTTCAGGTTTGCCTGGGTGTTTCTCGGGAGTTTCCCTTGTTTATGTTGTGATCCAAGGGATGCGACAATCTGGCTAACCTGTGTCTCTATAATCTGAGCATGTTTCTCCACTCTATTGACTTTGGAGTTGATTCCTTCCACTTGTTTCTCCAATTGCCCAACTCTTTTATCGGACCCTTGCATGAACTTGGCTAGGATTTCCTCGAGGTTCAGCTTCTTCTTTGGTTCCACAATTTCTCCATTCTCCACATTGAATCCAGCAGGAGGTTGCTCGGCAGCATCAGGATTTGAATATGAGAAACCTGGGTGGTTCCTCGCCTTGTTGGGATTGTAGCCTTGGTTGTAGTTATGATTGTACCCTTGGTTGTAGCCCTGATTTTGTGAATATCCTCCTCGATTGTTATTCTGATGGCCACCTCTTTGGATAAAATTGACATCAGCGGCAGCAGTCTCACAAGAAGAGGACGGAACTGGATCGATAGCAGCAACGGTTCGTCCAGATTCCATCTTGGAAAAATCCTCTCTCAGCTTCTTGATCTCTCCCAACAAATCCACCTCAGGTTTTGCTACCTTCTCCAAAGCTTTAACTGGTTCCTTGCGGCTGCTAGAGCATCTTTGACTGTTAGTTGCCATCTTTTGAAAGAAGTGTAGGGTTTTTACGTGAACAGAATCACCAAAACCAAAACTGAACCGGATCGATCTATGGATATTGCCCATAATTAAATTCACAAAAACCCTAGCATGCTCCTATGAATTTAATGCATAATTGTGGATTGAGAGATTACCGTAAATCCGTAGTTTCTGTACCGATCTTTTGCGTTTGAATTCCAAAATCCAATTCAACCACGCAATCCGATTTCTCTGCGGAAACAGAAATTAGAAAACTAATTTCTAGAGAAAATCAAAAATAAAGAAAAGGAAAGAAGAAATTTGTTGTTCTCCAGATTAGATCTTCAGATCTGTATCCCGGTGCTGGTCAGATCTACTACTAGTGAGGACTCCGTAGATCTGTGACTTGAGCAGGACCAGAATTCAAAAATTCTCCTCCTTTTTCTCTTCTCAAAAACGGCGCCCACTCTCTCTCTTAGGTTTAGGGTTTTTCAACTCTGTTATGACTTATGAGAGAGAGTTGTTTATTTATAGACCTAGGGTTGGAAACCCTAATGGGCCATTTTGGGCTCAATTCAGCACACTTGTTGGGGCAGACCTGGGACCTAACGCAAATAATAAAGTGGGCCTATAAATTAATTAATTCCCAAGTCCACAACCCTGGACACAATTAATTAATTAATATTAATTCTTTTTCACCACAGAATTAATACTGACCTACCCCTTTATTACCACGTTCTGAGAACGGGCTGCATTAATTGAGAATCCCCATATTTAAGGTTACCGGACATCCATTAATTAATTGGAGCCTCTGACAAGCTCTAACTAAAATTAATTAATATCTTATAATTCCTGAGTAGTACCACTCAAACCTTATCACTCGTGCCTGAACTTAATCAGCCTGCAGGACTTTGGCAAGATGAATGTTATTGAGCTCCTCAGGGAATGTCCCCATCCTATTACTCGGATATGATTACCTAAGTTCAGTCTCAGGCGGTACTACACGAACTGCTATTACCCAAGATGCGGATATACAAGCACAGTACTCAGGCTCTCCACCATGGCAAGTCAAAGCAACAGTCAACCCGTGCAAACCCCTGAACCTTCATTAGGGTTTGGACTCAATCAATATATCGAGATCTTTTATTCGCTGATGTCAGACAAACGAATATATCTCACTGCGGTCCATCAATACGCCACCTCTGCGTACCAGCATGTCAAGTAACCAAGACAGACTACTTATTCCGACAATGTCGCAGCCATCCGACAGACGTATCCTCATACGCTGTCTCGGCTGTGATCATGATAATGTCTCACTAGGTCAAGTGATCATACTGTCTTCTGCGATCTACAACACGCCGTATGATCGTCCCTATCGGTGAGACAAGAGGATACCTTTGTTCATACATGTACGATTGTTAACAGATAGGAGAAATAAACCATTGTATACTCATTATAATGAATGCTTTCAGTATACAAAACCCATCAATCTCTCACTTATACTCAAAGCATAACTAAGCTATTACAGAGTATACAGTCCGTCTATCTAGTCTGCTGTCTTTAACCACTATCAGTTGTCGGCATCCACCTCAGATCCAGCTCACGAATATGTCTTTCGTAAACTTTCTACGACAAGCTCTTTGTAAACGAATCAGCAAGATTGTCAGCAGTGTCAATCTTCTTAATCAGCACATCGCCCCTCGATACAATTTCTCGTATGATATGGTACTTTCTCTCTATGTATTTGCTTGCCCTGTGAGACCGCGGTTCCTTTGAGTTTGCCACCGCACCAGAGTTATCACAATAAATTGTGATGCTCCTCGGCAAACTCGGGATCACGTCCAACTCTAAAAGGTAGTTCCGGAGCCACACCCCCTCTTTCGAGGCATTGGAGGCGGCGACATATTCCGCCTCCATGGTGGAGTCAGCAATGCATTTATGCTTTGAGCTCCTCCAAGTTACAGCTCCACCTCCCAGGGTAAACACATATCCTGAGGTCGATTTCTTCTCATCCTGGTCCCTTTGGAAATCCGAGTCTGTATAACCCACAGGGCACAGATCCTCACTTTGATAAACTAGGCAGAAATTCCTAGTTCTCTTCAAATACTTGAGGATATGCTTTAGAGCAGTCCAGTGCGCCTTCCAGGGTTAGACTGATATCTTGCTACCATGCCAACGGCATAACAAATATCTGGCCTGGTACACAGCATCGCATACATGAGACTACCCACTGCCGAAGCATATGGTACAAGACTCATCTCGTCTTTCTCCCGCAGTGTTTGAGGACACTGCCCACTAGAAAGACGAACGCCATGTCGGAAAGGCAGCAAGGCTTTCTTGGCGAGATGCATGCTGAACCGGGCTATCACAGTATCCACATAGGATGCCTGAGATAAGCTCAACATTCTTCTTTTACGATCTCGTAAGACCTTAATCCCAATAATGTAGCCAGCTTCTCCCAGATCCTTCATTTGGAACTGTTCGGATAACCAAACCTTGATTTCGGACATCACTCCCTCGTTGTTTCCAAATAGGAGTATGTCATCAACGTATAGTGCAAGGAAGACCACGCTCCCACTGACACAAAGTCGGTAAACACAACTTTCGTTTTCCAACTGTGCAAATCCATAGGATTTAATCACATCGTTGAAACGTAAGTTCCACGACCTTGAAGCTTACTTAAGTCCATACAAGGACTTCCTAAGCTTCCAGACAAGATGTTCTTCGCCCTTGCTTATTTAAACACTCGGGTTGCTGCATATAGATGTCTCTACCTTCTTCAAGGTAACCGTTAAGAAAAACGGTTTTGACATCTATCTGCCAGATCTCGAGGTCCATATGCGCAGCTATGGCAAGGAGTATCCGGATGGATTTGAGCATGGCTATGGGTGAAAAGGTTTCGTCATAGTCAATGCCCTCTTTCTGACTATAACCTTTTGCCACCAACATGGCCTTGAAAGCCGAAATCTTTCCATCCGCCCCTTTCTTTCTCTTGTATACCCATTTGCACCCTATGGCCCTAAAGCCATCCGGAAAATCAGTTTTTTGGTATACATCCATAGCAGTTATGGATTCAATTTCAGAATCCATGGCGACACGCCATTTGGCAACATCCTTGTCCTGCACTGCCTCTTCGTAAGTCAATGGGTCAGAGTCCTCATGTCCGTCTTTTGGGCTTAAGTCCAAAGACTCACCCACAAACGTGTACCTTTTCGGCTGGAAAATAACTCTCCCACTGCGACGAGGCATCGGTGCCGTGTCAGTAGTAGGTGCAGTGACTTGTGATCCTGCACCTTGCACTGAAGAACATGTTTGTGGTGCTGTAACTCTCACAGGTGCACCCACATCTACACGTTCCCCTTCCCTTGGAATTGCATTCTCGTTCTCAATTTATTGAAGAACGATATCACTCCTTGACTTGTGATTACTCACATACTCGTCCTCCAAGAATCTAGCGTTGGTGCTAACAACGACCCTTTGACTCTCAGGACAGTAAAAGTAACCATCTTTCGTTTGCCTGGGATACCCTATGAACAACATTACTTTTGACCTGCTTTCTAACTTATCAGGTTCCTTCGACAGTACGTGTGCCGGACAGCCCCATACTCTAAACTTGCAAAAACTAGATTTGCGACCAAGGAAGAGCTCAGAAGGCGTCTTAGGAACTGATTTAGAAGGCACCACATTTAGTACGTATGTTGTTGTCTCCAAGGCGTAGCCCAAAAATGAAATTGGTAAGTTTGCATAACTCATCATTGATCTTACCATCTCTAGAAGAGTCATATTTCTTCTTTCAGCTACACCGTTTTGCTGGGGAGTACCCGGTGCAGTCCACTGGGATGTAATCCCATTTTCTGACAAATATTGCAGGAACTCGTTACCGAGGTATTCGCCACTGCGGTCAGATCGTAGTGACAAAGTTTTCCCGACCTTCTTTTCTACCTCAGCCTTGAACTCTTTGAATTTCTCAAAGCATTCAGACTTGTAGCGAAGCAGGTAAACGTATCCGTACCTTGAGTAATCGTCAATAAAAGTGACGAAGTACTCGTACCCTTCACGAGCCTGCGTGGACATCGGTCCACACAAGTCAGAATGGATCAATTCCAACACTTCCTCTGCTCGAGAGTGACTAGCCTTGAAAGGCCTAGTTGACATCTTGCCCTCGATGCAGGATTCGCAGACTTGATAAGGTACAGCCCGGACTAAGTCCAATGTACTGTCATGTGCAAGTCTCTGAATCCGCTTCAAGCTGATGTGACCCAGTCTCAAGTGCCAGAGACATGTAAGATCCTCATCAGAAGAAGTAATTTTTCTCTTCCTAGGATTATCAATTACGGATGAATTACATGCAATACTTGCGGACATATTTTGATCGAAGTAGCATAAAGAGTATAAATAAATATTACATAATATATGACAATGTTAACGTTAATGATTGAAATCATAAATAACAAATATCCATAGAATGTTGATAAAATTTGTCCTGCCGATAAACCACGGCACACAAATAAACTCTCAAATGTACTTTATTCATTGTTGGTCCCGAAATGTCAGAGTCGTCGTGTTTATAAGTTAACACGAAATGCAGCGGAATATGTTTTACGTCTCTTGCACTTAAATGTTATTTTCAAGAATAAGTTAGCTCAAGTTATGACTTTAGTTTGTGTTCGGATATACTCTAGCAACTCTGTTGCTAGGTTTTAAATCGATCTTTGAACAGTAAACTAATAAAACAGTAAAGGCACACAAGATTTATAGTGGTTCGATCAAATAGATCTACATCCACTCCTTAGCCGAAACGCTAAGAATTTCACTAGAAAAGTATACAGATTACAAGGAATCGCCTTTCCAGTTAAGTAGGCAGTGAGCTTTCGGCCTGTTTACTTCACAGCTATCCTTCGTGAGTCTGCACTTCTCTGGTAAGGTTTGGCTGGGGGTCAAGGGCA
>JAPKLW010001456.1:0-26224 GCA_026898455.1 Plectranthus barbatus
GGAATCTCAATGATTGAAATATCCTTGAATGCAATCAAGAATATCTTCAATGGAGTGTCAGTACTTCAATGAGCGACACTTTTGGTTGTTGGGAGCTTTTAGATAAACTTTAGCACAGCTCTCAACTGACTACTTTTAAAGTTCTCTTTGTCAAAGGAATCTCTAGCTTGAGCGTTCGTGAATGTGTAAAGTGAGAAGAGCAATTGTAAGTCGTAAAAGCAGTTTTTGATCCGGTTCTTGAATCTGTCTTTTATAGTTGGAGATTCAAAACTTGAATCTCCATATCCGTTAGACACAACGGCTCCTTTGTCCAAGAGTGGATTAACTTGATAGAACACTTTTCGAGTAGAGATGTACTTTCCAAACTACTTAGGGAAAGTCTCGTCCTTTGTGTGTCCTTTTTGTCAGTGTGGCAGTCCGTCTTCAGCTTTTGCATCTCGCCCTTTGTTATGTTGAAGGTTGCTGAAGTCTTTTACTGCCTTCGTTCCTTTGACTTCTTATGTTTCAGTCTCTTTACTTCGTCGCTGAAAGGTCCGAATGCTAACACCTTAGCATTCTGTCTGGCGTGCTTTCAGCCATTTGCTAGTGATCCTTTGTTGGCTTGCTTCTCTTAGTAGATTGTAAGTAGAATGCTGATATCATTTGCTTTGTGTCTGCTAGAGATTCTTCTCAGCACACTAGTCTATTACAACTCGATGTACAACTTATACAGGACTTAACAAGTTGTGTTAGACTCTCTAGATTTCAGCAAATGATCGACCAACTAAATAAGGTTTGATCCAACAAAACCTTTTACAAATAAGTCCTAAAGGAGATTTTAGGGATAATTCCCAACAATATCTTAGCATAAAATCAATTAACCGGTCCCAATTTTCAAGAATGGAAACGCAACTTGGATTACATCCTTGTTGCAGAGGAACACAAGTTTGTCCTTGATAAGCCTCGTCCGGCTGCTCCCACTAATGCATCGACTGATGAGGAAAGGAACTACTATAATAAGTGGCTCAAGTCAAACAATATAGTGAAATGCTATATGATGACTACAATGTCCAAGGTACTTGCACAACAACATCATTCATATGATAATGCTTGTGACATAATGGACAGCCTCACAGCGACCTATGGTGAGTCAGACCGAGCTGTCAGATTCAATCTCATTAGGGAATCATGGGAAAGAAAATGGCAGAAGGTAGCTCGGTCAGAGAGCACGTGGTCAGCATGACTCATCTCATGGATGAGCTTACGCTGCACGGAGGTGGTATCAATGCGGAAGCGCAGGTTGATATCATTCTCAACTCTCTGCCAAAGTCCTTTGAGAACTTTAGATTGAATGTTGTCATGAACAAGAAGGAGTACACTCTTAACGAGTTACTCAATGACTTGATGGGAGCGGAGTCAGTGATGCTTCCAGAAATGGTTGCTTTGGCTACTTCAGGGAACCGTCCTGTTGCGCTGGTTGGCAAGAGGTGCAAAGGAATGTTTAAGAAGAAAGCCAAAGGTACAATTTATGTGAAGAAGTCAAAAAGGACACCGGGCGTGCTTGGGAAAAGGGACAAGTGTTTCAGATGTGGCAAGGCTGGTCACCGGAAGAAAGGTTGTGAAGTTAGGAAGACTGGACAAGGTGTGTCATGTACATTTATAACGGAAACATGTTTAGCATCGGTTTCTACCCATTCTTGGGTAGTGGATACTCGAGCTACTGATCATGTTTGTTATACTTTGCAGGGGTTCAGGCCGACAAGGAAGTTGAAGCATGACGAGATTACCATCTCAATGGGCAGCAAAGAGCGAGTCTCAGCAGTAGCCATTGGAGATTTTACTTTATGCTTTGAAAACAATGTTTTGATTTTGAGAGATGTTTTACATGTGCCGGTTTTTCGGCAGAACTTAATTTCAGTTTCCAAGGTGTTTAGTGATGGATATTCAGTTATTTTTGATAGTGGAGTTTCTATCATTGGGAATAACGGTGTTATCTGTCGTGGCAAACTGATTGACTCTCTCTATATCATTGATTGTATGCATAAATCTTCCGTGAATATTGCAAACTCATCCAATAATAATAATCAATTAAAGAGAAAGTTTTCTTCCGATGAGGATCAAACATATCTCTGACACTTGAGACTAGGTCACATCAATCTAAAGAGGATTAAAAGATTAGCATGCGATGGGCTCTTGGATTCTTTTCAAGTGTTACCGCATCAAATCTGTGAATCTTGTATAGAGAGAAAGATGACGACCAGGCCTTTTAAGGCAAGTCAGTCTCGAGCAGAGGATGTGTTGGAATTGATCCACTCTGAGTTATGTGGACCAATGTCCACGCAAGCTCGTGGAGGTTATGAGTACTTCGTCACATTCATTGATGATTACTCAAGATTTGGATATGTCGATTTGCTTCGCCACGAGTCTGAATGCTTTGAGAAATTCAAAGAGTTTAGGACTGAGGTAGAAAAGAAGCTAGGTAAGACTATCAAGACACTACGATCGGATCGTGGTGGAGAATACCTCAGCAACAAGTTCTTGCAGTACTTGTCAGGCAACGGGATTACATCCCAGTGGACTGTACCAGGAACCCCTCAACAAAACGGTGTGGCGGAAAGAAGAAATAGAAATCTCTTGGAAATGGTCAGGTTGATGATGAGTTATACAAGCTTGCCAATTTCGTTTTGGGGATATGCCTTAGAAACATCGGGCTATTTGCTTAACCTGGTACCATCTAAATCAGTTCCTAAAACGCCTCTGGAACTCTGGTATGGGCGAAAGCCAAGTTTGAACAGAATGAGGGTTTGGGGTTGTCCAACATATGTGCTGACAAAAGAACCTGATAAGTTAGAAAGTAGGTGTCATGAGAATCAGAAAGTGGTTGTCAGTACCAACGCAAGATTCTTGGAGGATGAATATGTAAGAAACCACGGATCCAAGAGTGAAATTATCCTCCACAAGCTTGAGGAAGGAAGCGATTCCATCAGGAAAGCCCAGTGTTGTGGTAAATCCACTTGTAATAAGTGAGGCAATACCAACAATGCCATCAATGCAAGGTATGGGACCAATGAGTACCGTGCCAACTACTGACACGGCTTAGATGCCTCATCGCAGTGGGAGGGTTGTCCACCAACCCTAGAGGTATATGTTTGTGGGAGAGTCTTCTGACTTGATCCCAGAAAGCGGACTAGTACTGAACCCTGGACGTATGATGAGGCGGTATCTGATAAAGATGCAGACAAATGGTTGATCGCCATGGATTCCGAAATAGAATCCATTATGGCTATGGATGTATACCAGAAAACTGATTTGCCGGATGGCTATCGAGCCATAGGGTGCAAATGGGTATACAAAATAAAGAAAGGAGCGAATGGTGAAATTACAACTTTCAAAGCAAGGCTGGTGGCGAAAGGTTATTGTCAGAAAGAAGGTGTAGACTATGACGAGACCTTCTCACCAGTAGCCATGCTTAAGTCCATTTGTATACTCCTAGCCATAGCAGCACATAAGGACCTAGAGATCTGGCAGATGGATGTCAAAACCACGTTTCTAAACGGGTACCTTAAAGAAGGTAGGGACATCTATATGCAACAGCCAGAAGGTTATGTGCAGAAGGGCGAAGAACATTTGGTCTGGAAGCTTAAGAAGTCGCTGTATGGACTTAAGCAAGCTTCACGGTCATGGAATCTATGTTTTGATGAAGTGATTAAATTCTATGGATTTTCACAATGTTCAAACAAGAGTTGCGTGTACCGTCTATGTGTCAGCAGAAGCATGGTGTTCCTTGCACTTTATGTAGATGATATTCTCCTATTTGGCGACAATGTGGAAGTATTGCCGGGTATAAAGGGGTGGTTATCCTAAAAGTTTCTTATGAAGGACCTTGGGGAGGCAGGATACATCCTAGGGGTAAAAGTATTGCGGGAGCGCAATAAGAGGATGTTGACCTTGTCTCAAGAGTCATATGTGGATACTGTGATTGCCCGTTTTAGCATGAATACTGCCAAGAAAGGTCTATTGCCCTTCAGACATGGCATACATCTTTCCAAGGATCAGTGTCCGGTGACACAAAAGGAGAAAGATGAGATGAGCAACATGCCGTATGCATCGACCGTGGGGAGTCTCGTGTATGCAATGCTATGTACACAACCAGATATCTGCTTTGCTGTAGGCATGGTAGCAAGATACCAGTCTAACCCTGGACAGGCGCATTGGACTGTGGTAAAGCACATACTCAAATACTTGAAAAGGACTAGAGACTATAGTCTCGTCTATCAGTGTGAGGAGTTGTGCCCTGTGGGTTATACTGATTTAGATTTCCAGGCAGACCGAGACGAAAAGAAGTCCACCTCTGGCTATGTGTTTACATTGGGAGGTGGGGCCATATCATGGAGGAGTGCAAAGCAGAAGTGCATTGCTGACTCCACCATGGAAGCAGAATATGTGGCAGCTTCTGAAGCTTCGAAAGAAGCAGTATGGTTTCGAAACTTCCTTCTGGAGTTGGACGTGATTCCTAAGCTGTGCAAGACCATCATGGTATATTGTGATAATTCGGGAGCTGTGGCTAATTCAAAGGAACCACGAACTCACAGAGCGACAAAACACATTGAAAGGAAGTACCATATTATACGAGAAATTGTAGCAAGGGGTGATGTGCTAGTAGAGAAGATTGATACAAAAGATAATCAAGCGGATCCATTCACAAAAGCTCTAACTCAGAAGGTCTACGAGATGCAAGTACATAACCTTGGGCTGAGGGCAAAGCCAGCCACGTAGAATGGTTGATGTAATAGCTAGATTAGTTTAGACGCGTTATACTCTGGAAAGCACATGTATAATGCTTTGAGTATAAGTGGGAGATTGATGGATTTATAAACTGAAAGCATTATGATTGGTATATTATGTACAAGGTCGATTGGTTAATATATTAGGAATCATAAATGTTGTATGTTCATCTCCTGTCTGAATTAACAAACATGTGTCGCAAATTCAATTATCATCTTATCTCGTTGATGGGGAGATCATACGGTGTGTAGTAGATCACAGAAGATCGTATGGATCGTTTGACCTAGCGAGATATAAATGGTTATCACAGCTGAGATAGTTCTAGGATAAACTATCGGTGTAGGCTGCAGCATACGCGGTAATAAGCATCTTATCTTAGATGGCTTGGTATGCTGGTGTGGGGGCACACATTGATAAGGACCTAAGTTCAGATTGATTCTTTTATCTGACATTAAAAGAATCGATATCTCTCTGGCTTGATGAGATCCTAAACCTAAATGAAGGTATGGAAGTATATGCAGATTGTGTATTACTTTGAGTTGCAGTGAAAGGCTCTAGTTGAGTCTGTATATCTGTATCTTGGGTGATAACACTATGTGTATGACTGTCTGGTACTGGAACTAGGTAACCACATCCAGTATAGGATTGTAACATTCCCTGAGCGGCTCGAAAGGTTCGTTATGCTAAAGTCCTGCAGGCTGATTAAGTTCAAGCATAAGTGAAGAGGTTTGAGTGGATTGACTTAGGAATATAAGATGTTAATTAATTAAATAGCTTGTCAGAGCTTAAATTAATTAACGAATGTCTGTAACCTTAAATGTGGAGATAAACCGAGTCCATGCAACCAGTACCTCAAAACATGGTAGCAAATAGGTAGGACAATATTAATTCTTTGGTGGAATAAATCAACATTAATTAATTAATTATATTCTGGGTTGAATATGAGAATTAATTAATTGATAGGCCTTATTTGCTATTTGCATTCTGGTCCCTGGTCTGGCCCATGGAAACTCAGGCCCAATAGAAGTCCAGTATTTTCCTATAAATAGGACTCAGTTTCCCTTATCACAACAAACCCATACACCACAAGATCATATGTTGCACACAACAAACCAATATTTTGGAGCTGTGGTGATCTACTAGATATGAGAAACGAGGAGGAAATTCTGCTTCTCTACCGGGCAAGGAATTCGAAGGGAATCTTCACCAGATATTAGATTGAGTTGGGATACAGATTTAATACCCTTTATCTGTTAGGAATTAATCTTTGTGCGCGGGAAAAGAGATCAAGATCAAATCTCTGCGCACTCATTCTTCAGGTTTCTACAATCCAGGTATTCCGCATAAACCCCCTTATTCATAATCAATAGGAGCATGCTAGGAATAATCATAGGCAGAGCAATTTATTTTTCATATTCCAATTATCGATCTTGGCAAACGAACTTCGTGATTCATTTCACGAATCCCTTCATCGCACGCCTTGCTGGTGCAACCTTTTCTGGTTGTTTTGCCAAACTGGTTGTTCGAATTGACATTAGGGGCGGTAATTTCTAACCCGACACGATAACCCGTCACGAACCTAACATGAAAAAGTAGGTTGGGTCAACCCATTTAATTTTCGTATTGGGTTTGGGTCAAATTTGGGTTGACCCGTGCAACCCATTTAACCCGAAATAAATAAATTTTATAATATAATTATATAATCATTATATAAGTTTTCTTTAATTTTCGGGTCTTCTTCGAGTATTTTCTTGTTTACAGGTCATGTTGTGTAATAGGTTAAATTCTTCATTAGAATTAAACAGGTCATTCGGGTCACTTTGGGGTTGACTTGATAATAAATAGGTCGGGTTTGGGTTGAATTTTCTAACCTGAAAATTAAATGGGTTGGGTTCGGGTTGGTGTGTCGCATGTTACTATCATGTCGCAACCCGACTCGCCAACTGAACCATTTATCACCCCTAACTGACATCCTGTGAGTAGGGACATGTTGATCAACCAATTTGTGGGGTTTTGCTGGCTTCCTTGCACCGTGTTTTTTTGCCAGCTTGGGGTTGTTGGTGGACCGACATTTAGCATTACCAACATGAGCTAGTACTTCACTTGCTATTCCCTCTTTTCCCTTCAGTCTTTGTTGATCACTATACTTGGCCTTAACATAAACAATGTTTTTCTTGCTAGTGTCAGCATGAGATGAAGATGCATTATTGTTTAAATTAGTTTTATTAAAACCTAGACCCGATAGGATTCCTGTAGGTCTGGAGCACTTCATAAAAAACTCTTGAGCTTTTAGAAAATGAACATTTACAAGATTCAGGCTCAAGTTTGTTAATTTTTTTTAGGATTCACACTCTTCTTTTAACTTTTGAAAGTTTTGAAGAAGCTTAGAATGCTCATCTTGAGTTTTTCTAACTCCTCACTGATTGACCTTAATATTTCAATTCCATCGGTAAAATTAGAAGCTTTTGTTTCCAGTGAGGCATTTTTGCCAACCAAGACATTTTTCAACTCATAAAATCTAGCAAATTCTAATGACAGAGAGTTGAGGGAAATGTCATATGAGTCGGAGAAATACAACTCAGGGTTCTCTAAGATGCATACTGACATAGTTGAGATAGGTAATTAATTTGTTACCTTATGTTAGCAGTCAGAGCTTGCTGACTTTCTTCTTCAGCATCTGCATCTGTCCAATTGCTGCCATGAATGCCAACGATGCTTCCTCCTCCGACTCTTCATCTAATGACATTGAACCATTGTCATAGTCGGGAATGTAAGGAACCTCGGTCTTGGAGAGCATGCCTTTTGCAATGGCCCCTGAAGTTTAATTCAAACAGATGCTTGAGTTTGTTTCTCTCCTCTTTTTCTACTCGTAGACATTCGAACTTCAAGTGGTCGGGAGAGTCGCACTCAAAACATGAGCAGTGAGGTCTTTTGATGAACCTATTTCTGGTTGATTGAGGAATGTCAGCCTTCCGATTTGCTTTCTCCATAAGCTTTGACAAGCGGTGCATTTGTTCTTCACGTTCTGTGATGGAACTCTCTCATTCTTTCATGGTTGAGGTGGAGGTAGACGTGGTCACGGTTCCGGTTCCGAAAATATGGAATCTTAATTGACCCGCCACTATAGCGGTTCTAGTTTCGATTCCGAACCAAAACTGGTAGTTTCAGTTCACGGTTTTGAACCGTTGAACCGTCACTTCGAACTTTTTTTAATTACTAATCAATTAACTTCCTAAATAACAATTGAAAATTAAAACTATATCCTCACTTTACATCTATCACCCAATGTGTTATATAAACATAAAAACTTTTTATGTTTTAGAATGTTATTTATTATTTTATTTTCAAGCTTAGTTTGAAATCTTGCTCTATTACATAGCAAGAAAAATAGATACAAATATTTTTATCTATTTTTTTTTGCCATTTATTATAGCAAATTTTCAAAACAAAAACTTGATAGTTAAATATTATACAACTTATATAATTTGGAAAGCATTAGATGATGTACAATAAATTCAATGAGAGAAGTGAAGCACGACTATATTTTAAATTTTCAAATATTTTTCTAAAAGAAAAGTTTGAAGAGAGAACTTGAGAATTGAGAAATTGAAAGACTGAAAGAAAGAGAATATAAGGATAGAACAAGTAGAATATTGCACTAATTGAGAAATAAAGTTTGAGAGAGTTGTGATTGAGGTGTGAAAATGAGTGAAGAGGTGTGGGTTATTTATAGGAAAATTTTGGGGTGAAAAAAATCGATCATACCGCTGGTTTCGATTTGGAACCGGCGTTCGGGGTGACGTGGCAGCTTCTCTTTTGTTCTTTTTTAAAGAAAAGTAGCCGCTATAAATTACGGTTCAAAACAAGAACCGGGGTTCATAACTGGATTTCAATTTTTATTTTTTTAAAAAAGTGGTTGTTCAAGGGGTCGAAACCACCGATTTCAGTTCTGGTTAAAAGCTAGAACCTTAACCGGCCCACTAGGAAAAGGTTATGGTTCTGAACCAGAAGCAATTTTTGCGGTTCCTGTTCTGAATTGTGAACCGCTGGGCCAGTTCAGGGCTGATTCCTACTATTCCGACTCGAAGTGGCCACCTCTAGGTGGAAGTGGATGTGGAGGGGATTTTCTTTGTCGGTGGTATTGCTAGTCTCTTCGAGTGAAAGGGCTTTTTCGGTCTTCTTTGACTTTGAAAATTATCGATTTTCACAGAATATGTAGCATCTAAAGAGAAACTTTATTGCCAATCCATAACCTAGTTTGAGATTGGATATCAAAAATAAATTTTATGTCTATGAATAATCCTAGCATGCTCCTATTGAAATGCAGAAGATGGTTTATGCAAAATACCTGTATTATAGAAACTGATGTACTAGATGCGCAGAGATTTGATCCTCAATCTTCTTTCTTGCGCAACAAGATTTAATCCTACAAGATAAATGAATTAAATTTTCTGAAATTTATAAGATAATCTAAAAAATTAGAGATAGAAAGAAAAGTTGGATCCTCCAGATTTGATCTTCGGATTCCGTGCCTATCGAGAAGCATAATTTTTTTCTTTCTCAGATCAAAATCGCCGATCACAACTCCCAATAACTGGTTTGCGCATATCAACTTATAATCTTGTGGTGTGTTGTGATCTGAAAACCTGAGGGGTATTTATAAGAGAAATCTGATCTCGGATGGGCTTGAACTTTCATGGGCTAAACCACGGACCAGGATGCAAATAGCAAATGAGGCCTGTCAATTAATTAATTCTCATATCCAACTCAGAATATAATTAATTAATAAATATTGATTCATGCCACCAGAGAATCAATATTTTCCTACCTATTTGCTACCACGTTATGAGGAACAGGTTGCATTGGCTCGGAAAATTTCCATATTCAAGGTTACATATATTCATTAATTAATTTGAGCTCTGACAAGTTCCAAAATCAATTAACATCTTTTATTCCTGAGTCAATCCACCAAACTTTTTCACGTATGCTTGAACTTAATCAACCTGCAGGACTTTAGCGTAATGAACCTTTTGAGCTGCATAAGGAATGTCACTATCCTATACTGGATATCATTCTTCCTTAGGTCCTATCAATGCGTATCGCACGCACCAGTATACCAAGCAACCAAGATAAGACACTTATGACTGCATATGTTGCAGCCTATACCGACAATCTATCATGGGAATGTCTTAGTTGTCATACTGTTTATATCTCGCTAGATCAATCGATCCATACAATCTTCCATGATCTACTACACACTGTATGATCTTCCTATCGATGAGATAATGGGATAAGAGCGTTTACAACACATTAATTCATACAGGAGATGAACATACAACATTAATGACTCCGAGTATATTAACCAATAAACCTTGTACATAATATACTAATCATAATGCTTTCAGCATACAAATCCATCAGCATCTTCGTTGTGTTTGCCCGTGAACTGGAGGTTTCTTTGACATCTTCATTCTTGCTCGCCATTTGGATGTCCTATTCATGAGCTTGAAGTTGGGCGAACAACTCCTTTGTGGACATCCTAGAGAGACCTGAGAGAATCAACTCAGACCTCTTTGCGAACAACTCAAGTAATCCCAGTTCTCTTTGGCATTGTTGAATTCAATGACATCTTTTATCATGGCCTCTGGGAGAGCTGAGAGAATTCAATGACATCTTCAAAACCGTACTGCTTCTTTCGAAGCTTCAGAAGCTGCCACATATTCTGCTTCCATGGTGGAGTCCGCAACGCACTTTTGCTTTGCACTTCTCCATGATATGACTCCACCTCCCAATATAAACACATAGCCAGAGGTGGACTTCTTTTCATCCTGGTCTGCCTGGAAATCCAAATCCGTATAACCCACAGGGCACGACTTATCTCATTGATAGATGAGACAATAGTCTCTAGTCCTTTTCAAGTATTTGAGAATGTGCTTTACCGCGGTCCAGTGCGTCTGTCCAGGGTTAGACTGATATTTTGCTACCATGTCAACGATAAATAAAATATATGGCCTCGTACCAAGCATTGCATCTATGACTTCCAACGACCGATGTATATGACACCTTACTCATCCCATCTTTCTCCTCTTGTGTCTACGGACACTATTCCTTAGAAAGATGTACACCATGCCTTAAGGTTAACAGACCCTTCTTGTCAGTTTGCATGCTGAAACGAGCAATCACAGTATCCACATATGAAGCTTAAGATAATGCTAAAATCCTTTTCTTGCGATCACGCTAGACTTTTCTACCAATGATGTACCCCGCATTTCCAAGATCATTCATCTGAAATTGTTCGGATAACCACCCCTTTATGTCCGACAATGCCTCCACATTGTCGCCAATTAGAAGAATATCATCTACATAAAGTGCAAGGAACACCACACTTCCACTAATACATAGACGATACACACAACTCTCATTTGAGCATTGTGAAAATCTATAGGACTAAATCACTTCATCAAACCGTAAGTTCCATGATCATGAAGCTTGCTTGACTCCGTTCAAAGACTTTTTAAGCTTCTAGACCAAATGCTCTTTGCCCTTCTGCACATATCCTTCTAGCTGTTGCATATAGATGTCATGATCTTCTTCAAGGTAACCATTTAGTAATGTGGTTTTGACATCCATGTGCCAGATCTCTAGGTCCATAATTGCTCTATAGCAAGGAGTATCTGAATGGACTTAAGTATGGCTACCGGTGAGAAGGTTTCATCATATTCTATACCTTTTTTCTAACTATAACTTTTCGCCACCAACCTTGTTTTATGAGCCGTAATTTCCCCATTCGCTCTTTTATTTCTCTTGTATACCCATTTGCATCCTATGGCTCGATAGCCATCTGACAAATCAGCTTTCTAGTATACATCCATAGCCGTTATAGATTCTATTACGGAATCCATAGCGACCCGCCATTTGTCCGCATCTTTATCGAATACCGCCTCATTGTATGTCAATGGGTCGATATCATCCAGTCCGTTTTTCGGGATCAAGTTAGAAGACTCTCCCATGAACATGTACCTTTCTGGTTTGCCGAACAATCCACCCACTGCGAGGAGGCATCTGAGTTGTGTCAGTAATTCGCACGGTACTTAATGGTCCCATGCCTTGCATTGATGGCAGTGTTGGTAGTCCCTCACCGGTTTTAGGTGAATTGCTTCATCATCTTCAAGCTCGTGGAGAATGATTTCACTCTTAGATCTGTAGTTTCTTACATATTTGTCCTCCAAGAATCTTGCATTGGTACCGAAAACGACCTTCTGATTCTCAGGACAATAAAAGTAACCACCTTTCATTTGCCTGGGATATCCTACAAACTGCATCAGCTTACACCTACTTTCTAACTTATCACGTTTCTTTGTCAGCACATATGCTGGACAACCCCAAACTCTCATTCTGGTTCAACTGGGCTTTCACCCATATCAGAGCTCCAGAGGCATTTTTAGAACTGATTTAGAAAGAACTATGTTAAGCAAATACGTCGTTCTTTCCAAGACATATCCCCAAAACGAAGTTGACAAGCTTGCATAACTCATCATTCACCTAACCATTTCCAAAAGAGCTCTATTTCTTCATTCCGCCACACCATTTTATTGTGGGGTTCCTCGTGCAGTCCACTGGGATGTAATCCCATTGTCTGATAGGTATTGAAAGAACTCGTTGTTGATGTATTCACCACCACGATCTCATCATAGTGTCATGATAGTCTTACCTAGATTCTTCTCTACTTCTGCCTTGAATTCTTTGAATTTTTCAAAGCAGACTTGTAGCGAAGCAAATAGACATATCCAAACTTTGAGTAATCGTCAATGAAAGCAACAAAGTACTCATAGCCTCCACGAGCTTGCGTGGACATTGGTCCACATAAGTCAGAGTGGATCAGTTCTAACACATCCTCTACTTGAGACTGACTTGCCTTAAAAGGTATAGTCGTCATCTTTCCCTCTATACAAGATTCACAGACTTGATGGGGGTACCACTTCGAATAAATCCAAGAGACCATCATTCGTTAATCTCTTGATCCTCTTTAGACTAATGTGACCAAGTCTCAAGTGCCAGATATATGTTTGATCCTCATCAAAAGAAAATTTTATCGTTAAATGATAATTATTATTATTGGATGAGTTTGAAGCTACATTTATGGAAAATTTATGCAAAAAGTCAATCAGTTTGCCTTGACAGATCACACCGTTATTACCAATGATAGAAACTTCACTATAAAAAATAACTGAAAATCCATCATTAAATAACTTAGAAACTAAAATTAAGTTCCGCCGAAACACCAGCACATAAAAGATCTCTTAAAACTAGAAAACTGTTTTCAAAGAATAAAGTAAATTCTCCAATGACTACTGCTGAGACTTGCTCTCTGCTGCCCATTGAGATGGTAATCTTGTCATGTTTCAGTTGCCTAGTTGGCACGAACCCCTGCATAGTATAACAAATATGATCAGTTGCTCCAATATCCACTACCCAAGAATAGGTAGAAACCGATGCTAAACGTGTTTCCGTTATAAATGCACATGACATACCTTGACCAGTCTTTTAGACTTAACAATCTTTCTTCCAATGACCAGCCTTGTCGCATCTGAAATACTTGTCCTTCTTTTCATCTATGCCCGGTATCCTTTTAGATTTCTTCACAGTAGTTGTACCTTTGTCTTTCTTCTTAAACATTCTTTTGCGCTTCTTGCCAGCCAACACAACAGAATGTTCCCCAGAAGTAGCCAAAGCAATTTTTTCTGGATGCATGACTTATTCCGCTTCCATTAATTCATTGAGTAACTCATTAAAATCGTACCCTTTCTCGTTTAGGACAATATTCAGTTTGAAATTTTCAAAGGATTTTGGCAGAGAGTTAAGGATGATATCGACATGCGCTTCTACATCAATACCACCTCCATGCAATGTGAGCTCATCCATAGGGTGAGTCATGCTGACCACGTGCTCTCTGACCGAGCTACCATAAAAATTTTCTTTCACACGATTTCTCTCATGAGATTAAATCTGACTGCTCAGTTCGACTCACCATAGGTCGCTGCAAGACTGTCCGTGATGTCACATGCATTATCATATGAATGATGTTGTTGCTATAATACTTTGGAAATAGTAGTCCTCATATAACATTTCACTATATTGTTAGACTTTAGCCAGTTGTTATAGTGACTCACTTTCTCAGCAGTGGATTCAACAATAGGAGTCGCCGGTCGTCGCTCATCGAAGACAAACTTGTGTTCCTCTACAACAAGGATGTAATCCAAGTTATGTTTTCATTCTTGGAAATTTGGACCAGTTAGTTGGTTTTGTGCTAAGATATTGAAAAACATAAATATTGCAACCTTATGATAAATCAATATTATGTTTCCTCCAATTTGCCTAAGTAGTTTCTATTGCAAGCACACATGTGGAAGTTTATAACAAAACACTTGACCAGACTGCATCTTTCAATTCCAGTCCTTTCATTCCAATCCATGTCAGTTTCTTTAGACAAATGGAATTAATAATTGGAGACAAACCAAGACCATATTATCCTACTGAGCAGAGACATCACAAATGAGTTATACTCCGTATAATATCTAAGCTAGCATGCCACAAATCTAACAACCCATATAAAGATCGATTTTTCATACACACACCAGGTCCATGACTCATGATCCAATATAATGAGGTTGTCTCATTTAATTCAATTCTTAGAGAACTTGGGAAAGATCAAGTACGCAAGCTACACATGTAGGCGTTTACGCATGAGCTCCCACTTCTCACATGAATTAAATGTTTGTTTTAAGAAATGTCTCCTATTAGAATTTATGAATAATAAAATAAGCAAGCTACACATGTAGACGTTAACTTATTAGATTATTCACTTCTAATAAGAGATCGCTTTGTGGAGGTCTTTTAAAATTAAACACCTTAGTAATTTCCACTTATATGGTTCAATTGCGCACATATTATTTTATGTTTCTATAAATTATAACATTGCTAAAATTTTATCATGCCATGCATGAACTCCGAATTTATAGCCACAATTTAACCACATAAAATAAATCGCATAGACATTATTTAAAGCAATAAATAATAAGAATTAAACATGCTCCCTATTATCTACAGCATGTTTGGATGTTGCGCAATTAATTAAACACGTATCATGCAAGACAGATAATAAAAAAAATAAATATGTCCTCATGATATAAAAACATAAATAAATCCTATCGATTACAATTTAGATTTATGATACAGATCTTCAACTGGAGATCTGAATTCATTTTCAAAAAATTGGGCCTCCAAGATTCGATCCATTAGAAAATAAGACAATTGATCCTGTTGATGAGTTCATATTTTCACTCATTATTTGTTTGGTTTATTTTTGGTTTTCATTGCATTTTAGTTTATTTTCATGATTTTTGTTGCATGAGTCTAGTTAGAGTGGTATTGCGCTTGTAGTGGTGTATTGATACAGGTTGAGGCCGAATACACTAAAAATCCATACCAAAAGCAGTGGATGTTCAAAGAAGCAGTCACAACTTCTTCCGCACTTGTAATTTGAGCTAATGGATCATGGAAATAGAAAAATCATTGAATTAGATTTCCTATACAATTGGAATCGGGTCAATCGGAGTTCGGGAGCAAAAGTTATGGCCAAAACTGTGAGAAGTCGCAGAATCAATCAACACAGATGAAACCGGTCGATATGGAATTCGAGTCGATCGATGCAGATCCACGTCGACCAACGCTGATGTTTTTGACGAGTTTCTGGAAGATTTTCACGAATATTGGGCGAGATTTGGTCAAGATTGAAGAAATATATCATCTTGGAAGCCTTAAAGACTCAAGATAGAAGATATACACAATGTAGGATATGTGAATATAGATATGCATCAAATCTAATCCTATCTCTTATAGAATTTAGCCCTGTAAAGCTCAAATAAACACTATAAATACCCCTCTAGTTTAGACCATTCATCATGCATCTTTTTACTTTTCTATTATGCTTTCTTTTATCTTTTCTTCATCTTAATTTCTGTACTTAATTTAGAATTTTATAATTTATTTTTCCTGCACTTTGAGTATTTATTTTAATGCAAGTTTATTTTCCTTTAATTATGTCTAAGCTGAAATTCCTAGCAGGTTCTATGGTTTGATTATTATTTTGGATGCATGTTTAGGATTAATTAATTAGGTTCATGATTCGTGCATTTATTTTATAATTCTAAATTAATTCAAGGACCGAGAGGTGACGATTAATTTAGATTTCTAGCTATTGATAGAAGGACCGAGAGGTGAATATTGATAGTGAGATTAAGAATGCATGATATACTTTATAATGTTCAAGTGAGAAGTATTAGATTGTAGGAATTGAACTGATTTGCATATGAAATTGATTAATTGGTGTTCTTGAGACCGAGAGGAGATAGTCACTAATTAGTAATCTAGGTTATATTTGCCCGACCAAGGAAATATATCATTATTACAGTATTCCACCTGTTAATTTAATTGATTCTTACATGTTATCCAGAATAATATTTCTGCCATAGGATCTATTTTTTGCTTTATTTGATTTATGTTTTCATTTTATTTTCTTCGCTTAGTTTAATAAATCTAAATTTGATTTTTGAATTGCTCAAACAAGTAATCTGAAACTGTGCTTTATTACATAGGGCTATTTCCCCAATTCATTCCATTGGGTTCGATATCTGAGTTACAAATTTATTTGACCAATATTTTATAATTAATCTGTTATAAATATTAGTGATCACTTGTGCACACACCGCGAGCCCGAGGCACGCGTGCACACGACTCGAAAGGCCACCACCGGTGAACCGCCACCGCCGGCATGGCCGTCGCCATTGGAGAGCTCCCTGGAAACCCGCAACAAGTGCGCAAATTGTCCGGCACCCGCAGCCCGCATTCCAGCCACCTCCAGCCGTCGCCCACGCCATTGGTTGTTACCCCAGCCATTGCCGCCCTTCAACACCATCAACTACTTCTCGCCGATACTCGCCAAAGAAACGCACAGGAGGCATTGTGGTGCGCGTGCAGGCCGCACACACAAACCCTAGGGCTTGTGCCGCACTACTTCACACCGCCAACCGCCCCCTACTATCCTGTCACATCCATCCTAAGCTCCTCTTTGTCATCTGTCGCAAGCTGCAGGAGGATCGCTCCGGCTTGCCGAAGAAACGTGCAGGTGCACAGTGTTGCGCGCGCGAACCATAGGGCTCGAGCGCACGGTGCAGCACCATTGCTAGCCCCAACCACACCTGCCTTTTCCATCCCTGGTCCGAGCTGCTACCGCCTCCATTGTCCTACACCAACACCATCGCCGAGAATAATGCGGTCTAGGGCCTTGTGAAGGCGCGGTCTCATTGCGCACATTGGGAACCCTAGAACTCCACCGTGTGTGCGTGTCATCGACCTCACCACCGTACGTGGTTCTTGTTTTGCCCCCAGCTGATCGCGGTTGCATGCGCCTGTTGCCTCGTGCCACGCGTGTCTTACGACTATTTATTTCTTCATGTTTTTCATCTTTTATTTTTACATATTTGATTTTGAAATCAAAATTACAAGGAAACAAAATAATCCTACTACAATTTTGAAAAATAAATCTAAACACAGATTTATCTCGTAGATTAAAAACAAATCCTTATAAATGGCCGGATTAACCCGAGAACCATGAGGAACGAAAAACATACAAACAAAAAAAACCATACATTTCAATTCGATAATAATAATCATCATGCATATTCATAGACAATATTAATTTTTCCTGATAGAGCCAATTAATTCAACCTGGCTCTAATACCATTTGAAGGGATTGCTGACAAACTGAATTGACAATCCCTAACTCAGGTTGAAATAGGATATTAAAAATAATTTACTATGCCTATGAATAATCTTAGCATGCTCCTATTGAAATGCAGAATATGGTTTATGCAGAATACCTTGATTGTAGAAATTGATGAACTAGATGCGCAGAGATTTGATCATCAATCTTCTTTCCTGCGCAACAAGATTTAATCCCACAAGATGAAGGAATTAATTTTTTTAAAATTAATAATATAATTTAAAAAATTAGAGAAAAAGAAAAGATGGATCCTCCAGATCTGATCTTTTGATCTGTATCCCAGCTCTGATCTAAAAATCTGGTGAAGGTTTCCTTCGGATTCCGTGCCTGTCGAGAAGCAGAATTTCCTCCTTCTTTCTCAGATCAAAATCAACTATCACAACTCCTAATTATTGGTTTCCTGCTTAGCAACTTATGAACTTGTGGTGTTCTGTGATATGAGAACATGAGGGGTATTTATAGGAGAAATTTGATCTCAGATGGGCTTGAGCTTTTATGGGTCAGACCAGAGACCAGAATGCTAATAGCAAATGATGCCCATCAATTAATTAATTCTCATACTCCACCCAGAATATAACTAATTAATACTTATTCATGCCACCAGAGAATCAATATTGTCCTACCTATTAGCTACCACGTTATGAGGAACGCGTTGCATTAGCTCGAAAAATTTCCATATTTAAGGTTACAATATTCATCAATTAATTTGAGCTCTGACTCGCTCCAAAATTAATTAACATCTTTTATTCCTAAGTCAATCCACTCAAACTTTTTCACTAATACTAGAACTTAATCAGCCTGCAAGACTTTAGCGTAATGAACCTTTTGAGCAGCTAAGGGAATGTCACCATCCTATACTGGATCTGGTTACCTAGTTCCAGTCACAAACAATCATACATAAACTGCTACCACCCAAGATACAGATATACAAGTTCGATAAGAACTCTCCATCAAAGTAACTCAAAGTGACACACAAATTGGTGTATACTTTCGTACCTTCATTTAGGCATAAAATTCTATCAAGCCATCAAGATCAAGATCAAGATTCTTTTAATGTCAGATAAAAGAATCAATCTTCCTTTGGTCCTATCAATGCATACCGCATGCACCAGCATACCAAGCAACCAAGATAAGGCGCTTATGACTGCATATGTTGCATCATATACCGACAATCTATCCTAGGACTTTCTCAACCGTGATACTGTTTATATCTCGCTAGGTCAATCGATATTTATGATCCTCCATGATCTACTACACACCATATGATCTTTCTATTGACGTATAAGAGCGTTTGCAACACATGTTTGTTAATTCAGACAGGAGATGAACATACAACATTAATCACTCCAAGTATATTAACCAATAAACCTTGTACATAATATACTAATCATAAGGCTTTCAGTATACAAATCAATCAGCATCCTCATTGTGTTTGCCCGTGAACTGGTGGTTGCTTTGACAACTTCATTCTTGTTCGCCATTTGGATGTCCTATTCATGAGCTTGAAGTTGGGCGAACCACTCCTTTGTGGACTGATCATTGTAAAAACTACAGATAAATTGCAGACACAGTGGCAAATAAATTTATAAAAGTACCCAAAGGTAGTCGAACCCAGATGAATTGTATAACGGAATTATCCTATATGTTAACCACAGTTTTAAGATTTATTGTTTGAGTAAATAGAAAATCAGGTTTTGAAAATTAAAGACAACAATACTGAATTTAAAGGGGTTTTGAAAGAAAAATAAAGAGCTCAAATTCCAGGGCAAATAATCAATCAGAATAAATACAAGATCAATCAATTCAACAATGGTGGGAAATCACAATAGAATACTATAATTCCTTTGTTGGGCAATTATAGCCTAGGTTACTATCATGTGACTGTATATTTTTGGTTGGCCTCAAGAACACAATAATAATCAACCTTAATAAAAATATCAATTTTATTCCCTACAATCAATTACTCTTCCTTTTGAGATAGAAAATCAATTATATTCAAATTCTTCTTCCTGTTATTAATCTTCTCCCCTCGGTCTTTGAATTAACAACTATAAATCTAGAATCAAATTCCTCTCTCGATCCATCATCAGAACTAAGTTCTATTAATTAAATTAGGAATTGAAACCATGCAAATTGAGTTGATAATCTAAACATGCATTCAAGACTGATTATTCATAGCCCAAGAACCTGATAAGGTTTCTAGCCACTCATAATGGAAAGAAACAAAAGAAACATATTATTAACTTGCATGATAAAAACTTACAATAAAGATAAAGATTGTTCGATTCTACAATCTCCAAAGACTTGAATTCTACATGAAAAGATGAATGAAAGATCATTGAAAGATAATAAAAATCAAGTTTACATGGGTATTTAAAGAGGTGGATGGGTATATTTTGAGATCTATGGCTAAAAATAAAATATATTCCAATATGGGTGGAATTTTTCTTCTTTGAATTCTGCATCAATCGATATGGACTTGCATCATTCGACGCGCATCTTCCACGTCGATCTACGTGGATCCACGTCGGTCGAAACAGAGACCTCCCAATTTTGCCACTTTTCCAGACTTAGCTATTTTTTGCCATAAAACATGTAAAAACTCACCACAACAAGTATAATACCTCATACCTTCGACTCATGCATAAAATGTATAAATAAACTCGATATAACTAAATAAAACACTAGAAAATAATATAGATAAGTGAGTCAAATTATGAGCTTATCAAACCCCCCAAACTTGAATGTTTGATTGTCCTCAATCAATAGGCAAGAATGAAATCAAAAGATCATGTAGTTAAAGTGCAATGCCTCACAAGATTCATCACAATCAAGAATCAAAAATCAACTACACATAAGCAATTTGAAAGAGATAGACAATCCATCAACTGTGGAAGATCTCACGGGAAGTGTATCACTTAACTCTCAAGTGTTCAGGATTAGATGAAAGCACTCAACACATGTATAAAGAAATTTCTACCACAGGCTTGCAAATTCTCTAATAGCTTCACTGCTAGAATGTGCACACAAGTATTGGATCAAAAAGGACTTTCATTCGGTTGTAATGTAGGCTTTTTGTGACAAGATAGGGAAATATGGTCAAGTGACTAAATTCATCAAGCTGGCCAACTCAATAAATTACAACCACTCTCTAACATCATCACCTCATCTCCTTAGATACATCAATATACTCATCATTCATTTTTTATTTTTTCCGAGCTCTTTTGAATCTCTTATGCCCTTTCAATAGTTAGTACACATATTTGATCTACTTTTTTTTTTTCCAGAGGGCTT
Organism: Plectranthus barbatus; assembly: GCA_026898455.1. NCBI lineage: Eukaryota > Viridiplantae > Streptophyta > Magnoliopsida > Lamiales > Lamiaceae > Plectranthus > Plectranthus barbatus. Next base: position 20,900 of record JAPKLW010001456.1, read on the forward strand.
ATGAAAATTCTAATTTCTTTTGAGCTATTTTAACACCTAATTTTGTACCAACCACTAATTTAACATTTCTTATCTCCAATTCACATCAATCTACCCCATACAAACCACAACTCAAGACACGAGCGAAACCAGCACATTCTTAAGCTCATAGACAAGCAATAAATTGTAAAGGATCAACGTGGCTAACTAGGGAGAATTTAATTGTGAAGGGACATTGTTTAGGATATTGGGTTAACAAAGATGGCCTAATATCATCTCCTAGTTGTGCACACTATGCAGTCTTGAAACAGAAAATAAGCAACTTCTAGAGAACTAAAAACATACATGAGAATCTCACATCAAATGAACATAAGGCTCAAAATCTCACACAAGGATTTAAAATTTTATTCCACAATCAATTTCAAATCAACTCAATCATCATGCAAGTGTAAACTTCAAATCAATCCTATAATGCGGTATTCTACTATCATAGGCATCTAACCACAATCACAATCAATTCAAACCTAACCATCAGTCGCATCTGATCGCACATCCTCATTTGGGTTGCATCAAAACTCAAAAATTTCCCACCAAATAGCTTAAATTAAAATTCTAGACAAACATTTAAATGCAGAAAGTGGAATAAATAAAATATAGAACGTTCTATCTCTTGTCCACACCCCCCAAACTTATTTCGAACTTAGAGAGTAGAAAAAGTTTGAAAATCAAACAAGAGAGAGAACAATACCTGGTAGTTGTCTCAGACATCAACATTTTATCCCCGGAATCTTTAGAACTTGTGCGGTGTGAATTAAGGGCTGTTAGCACTCCTTGTCGACCAACGCGGGTTTAAGTCAGTCGACGTGGAGCCTTCTCGTCGACCCTTTCATTGGGTTGAAGTGCCTCATGTCGAGCTCCTTTGTGTCAACCAACGCCAGGCTGTGTCGGTCAAAATAGAGCACTATTTTGATTTTTTTTTAATAGAAAACAAAATTGAAACAAATTGCAAAAACAAAAATAACATGGAATTGAGACGAATGCAATTAAAAATTGGGTTACCTCCCAACAAATTCTTGATTTAACGTTTCAGCTTGACGATACCTCAGATTACCATGCCCACGGGGGTTGGATCCAGAGTCTCCGTCTCTTGGCATCAACCATGTAGACTCTGTGGTCTTGGATAATGGTGGTGAGTTTGAAACAAGATGGCTGAGTTGAAAATTTCACCAACTCCTTTCCTCATCTTCAACCTCGAGTTCGTCCACATCATCTTCAGAATCTTCAACGGAGGTGGTTCGGTTGCACTCAGACTGTTGCTGGCTTTTTTACAACCAAAGAGAGAGAGAGAGAGAGAGATTGTTCTAGTTCTTCATTTTCAAGATCTGCCTCAGTAAGCTCCTTCTTTGCCTTGTCAATCTCAGTTTCCAGGCTCCTCTACTGCTCAGAAAGCTTCTTCACCTTCTCTAGCTTGACAGCAATAATATTCTGATATTCTTTAGGAGCTGGAACTAGAATTTGAATTTTATCAGTTTCAGCATTGAGAGAGACCAGAGAAATGGGAACTGCAGAAATAGGGGTTATAGTATGAACTTCAGGCTCATAGGAAAAGTCAGTGGGGGGGAGTGTGCGCATCCAAGTATGGATCCTTCTCTTTCGGAGTTTGCTTCCTATAAGCACGGATGGCTAGAAGCTTGTTTCTTACTTCCCCCTTTGTCATTTGCCTTCTTTTTGCCTAGGCACTCCACTCATTTGCCCATACTTCTTCAGACCTCCAAAAGGTAAGCCCGAGCCATGCTTGCATGATAGGATGATCTTCCTCATCAAGCTCGTGCTTTACCAGGTCAAAACGCCTCCACCTCCTGAACTCCTCCTTGAGATCATCTGCCATGGCACTATCTTCCTCCTCCAAAATTTCAGGGTAGAGCAACGTTATCTCTTCAGTAACTCTCCTCTCTACCCTTTCAGATATTTCTGCAGCCCAGGGGATCAACTTGGCATCCCCAACATTTGTCAATGCAATCGGTGGGCACCAGAGCTTCAGTCTTTTAGCTGTGTTCTCCGGATGAGGTAGCCCACTGAGAGGTATCTTGTAAGCATCAAATTGACTTGGCTTGGATAACATATCTTTGTCCCTCGAGTCCCACGGATGGTATCTCCATACACCATGTCTATCTTGTAAGAAATCTAACTCATCATGGATAGTGGGATCCTCCAAGTCCATCTCTGTATTAGAAGGGGTCAGGGAGTCATTAGAAGATATTTCAGTGTTAGAGTTACCTCCCTTACCACCTTTTGAAGACTCGGCATGCCCTGTCTCAGTTTCAGTATAGGCCTTAGATGTTGAAGATTCAGCTCCAACCTTCTCCTACGCCAGTGTTTCTGGGTAGTCGCCCACTTATCTGCTGCTTCCTTCAGATCCTTCTCCTTCTTGGCAAGCACGCACTCAAAAATATCCTTGGCTAAAGCAGCAGCCACACTCGTCGGTTGTTCCGGGTCGGTCGCCCCTTGAACAATGTCAGTGTCCCCCAAAACTTCCACCGTCCACTGCTCTGCATGTTGATCAATACCATGAGCTCCCCTATGTAGATTTGCAAATGCTTGATCAGACGGTATTTCAGAAAGGGGAGGATAACCAGCTCCTGAGTAGTAGCCATCAGCTCTTTGAATATCAGCTGTTTTCGAGCAGTGAAATTGTAGGGATTGTAATCATCACTCTTCTTTGTCTTCTTCCTCTCCACGACATGTTCCTTTCCCTTCATCTTCTGAGCAGAAGATTTAAGTTCAGCTTGCTTCCTCTGTTGCTCCTCCATCCTGAGCTTCTTGCTTCCCTTCTCCATCACCTCCCTCTCGACTTCTTTCAGGGGTCGCTTTAGTGGCCTGGAGGTTGGTGTTCTCTTCTTCCTTATGACCATAGGAATGTCCGTGCCAACAAAGAGATCATCTCTGCCTTTGCTAGATACATCTCCAAGCTGGGTAAGAGTAGGGAGATCCTCCATTGTCTCTTGTAGGCTATCCTCCTTCTCATCCTCTGTCTCGGTTCTCTCCTCATTATTAGAACTGTCAGCCTCATGTTCCGGAGGGACAAAGTCAGTGGGTATCAGGGGTTCTCCATCATCAACCACCTACACCACCTTCTCAATAAGATAACTGACTTTTAGGCCAAAGCCTACACCCGTTGCAAAAGTTTCTTTCTCAACAATGGTCTTCTTCCTCTCGACATTGTCTAGCAATCTCTCAAAAATGAACTCGGTCCAATTGCCTTGTACTGATTCATCGAGGGCTATCAACACTGAGTGTTTTTTCTTACTCAGTTCAGAGTGAGACCCCACCTTGATAAGCTCATTATTTGACTCGCTTATCTATATTATTTTCTACTATTTTATGTAGTTTTATTGAGTTTATATATATATTCTATGCATGAGTCTATATTGGGTGGTATTATGCGTACTTTGGTGTGTTTCTATAGGTTATAGGCCAAATTCACTTGAAAATTGTTCCGAAAGCAGGGACGTGTAAGAGTAGCAGTGAAGATTTCTTCCACAAGAGGATTTCGGGCTATTGGCGCATGGAAATGGCTGAAGCTTTGAGTTAGCTCTCCAACGCAACTGGAATCGGGTCAATCGGAGTTCAGGATAGGAAGTTATGGCCAAAACTGTGAGACCACGCAGAAGGGGCGAGAGACCACGTCGATCGATGCCAATCAGCATCGATCGACGCCGAAGAGGAAGCCACGTCGATCGATGCCAACTAGCAACGATCGATGTGGGTCTGCTGATGCGGGAAATTTGATGAAAATTGGATTTATTAATATCTTAAGCCCTAGATTTGATAGGATATAAATACACCCCTATAAATAACCTAGAAAATTCATCTTTTTGGATCAGCTATCATATTTTTCATTCTACAATTTAGTTTTTAGAGTTTGGAGACTTGGGAAACACGAAACCCTTTATTTTTCTTGTAAGTTCTTTATGTTTATGCAATTTAATATGTTTATTTTTTTTATTTCTATCTGCGATGAGTGGCTAGAACCCCTAGCGGGTTCTAGGGTTTGATATTATTATGGATGAATGTTAGGATTAATTAATTAGGTTCATGATTTCTGTGTTTATTTTTAATTCTAATTTAATTCAAGGACCGAGAGGTGACGATTAATTTAGATGTCTAGCTATTGATAGAAGGACCAAGAGGTGAATATTGATAATGGGATTAAGAATGCATGATACAATCTACACTATCCAAACAGATGTACTAGACTGTAGGAATTGAACTGATTTGCTTATCAGATTGATTAATTTGGTGTACTTGAGACCGAGCGGAGATAGTCACTAATTAGTAATCTAGGTTATATTTGCCAAACAAGGAAATATAGCTTTGTTGCAGTATTCCACCTGTTAAATTAATTGATTCCTACATGTTATCCATAATAAGAATTCTTCCCTAGAATCTGTGTTCCTTTAATTAGATTTCAAAACCTCTTTAATTCTCAAATATTGTCATCTTTATTTTCCAAATCAAACCCTGATTTTCGATTCACTCAAACAATAGATTTTAGAACCATAATTAGTACATAGGATATTTTCCCCACACAATTCCCCTGGATTCGATAACTGATAAACTCATTTTTCTACTCTCTTATCGCATTGTTTTTTCTTTCTTTTATGCATTTTAGTACGTTTTCTTGAATAAACTGAGCATGAGTGTATATTAGAGGGTGTTATGCTTGCCATGGTGAGATTTTGCAGGTTTTAGGCCAAATCTAATGGAGAACCCGTACCGAAAGCAGCAGATGTTCAAAGGAACAGTCATAAATTCTTCCACCGATAGAATCTGAGCTAATGAAGCATGTCATTTGAAAGATCTTTGAATTAGATTTCCAACGCAACTGGAATCGGATCAATCGGAGTTTAAATGCGAAAGTTATGGCCAAAACCGTGAGACTGCGCAGAAGGGTCGGAAGTGGCGAAACGTCTCTCTTTCGACCGAAATCAAATCCATCTCGGCCGGGCCGAATTTTCCATCTCGGCCGTGGCAAGGGCCATCTCGGCCGAGACAGACTGTTTTGGCGAGATTTGGCAAAATTTTCATATATTTTGGGCGAGAATTGCTTGGGGAACAAGATATACATCAATTTGGAAGCAATCAATCATACCTTTTGAAGATATACATCCAAGGCCTCAACCCTACTACTATATAAACTCTTCAATAGCTCAGAATTAAGGGTCTTCACTTATTTTATTTTCCTATATTGTTTTACTTTAATTTTTCAGTTTTCTTTAGAATTCCTCTTTACTTTTATTTTGTTGAACCTTTACTTTTTAATGCAATCTTTATTTTTCCCTGCAA
>JAPKLW010001456.1:36224-140741 GCA_026898455.1 Plectranthus barbatus
AAGATATCCAGATACTGAAAATTGAGAGTTGGAACTCAGTTTTATTCCGCAACTACTCCTCTTCGATTGAGATCTCATCAAACTCTAGCAATCCAAATTTGATGCAGAGTTCCTTGAATTGAGCCTCTGGAAGTAGCTTGGTGAAGAGATCTGCCAATTCATCTCCAGTTCTGATGTATTCCACAAACACATCTTTCTTCTCAACGTGATCTCTGATGAAATGGTGACGAATATCTATATGTTTCATCCTTGAGTGGTGTACTGGATTCTTTGTGATGCACATAGCACTAATGTTATCACAATAAATTGGCATGCATCCAGTTTCCATTTCATAATCCATCAATTGTTGCTTAATCCACAGGACTTGAGCACAACAACTTGCAATGGCTACATATGCAGCTTTTGTTGTTGAAATAGCTACAGCTGCTTCTTGCTAAACCAACTAATCAATTTGTGGCCTAGGAAGTACAAGTTCAATTTGTGCTCTTCCAATCAATTCTTCATCCTCCAAAATCTGAATATGAATAAGCTTTGAGAGTCAGTTTGTGAGTTTAGGCGTACCAAATACCTAAGGACTCAGTTCCATTGAGGTACTTCATGATCCTCTTTGCAGCACCCATGTGCGATTTCTAGGAATTTGCTTGAAATCTCGCACAAACGTCTACGACATAGGAGATATCTGGCCTGCTTACAGTCAGATATAGTAGAGATCCAATAATTCTTCTATAGCTCATAGGGTTTACTACTTCTCCTTCTTCATCAAGATTGATCTGAGCACTGGGGCTCATAGGGATCCTCAAGGGCTTAGTTTTCCCTGGACAAAATTTATTGATCAAATCTTTGGTATACGTCTTCTGGTTGATCAAGATTCCTCCTTTACACTGAATAACTTGAAGATCGAGGAAATAAGTTAGTTTGCGCATCATGCTCATCTCGAAATCGCTTTGCATTAGTTAGGAAAACCTCTCGCATAGCTTCAAGTTCTTGCATTGGAAAATGATATCATCAACATATATTTGAACTAACAGAATGTCAGTTCCATCCTTGATTCTGAACAACGTTGTGTCGATCTTTCCTTTTTGCAAACCATTCTTGAGAAAAAACTGAGATAGAGTCTCATACCAAGCTCTGGGTGCCTTCTTCAACCCATAAAGAGCCTTTCTCAGTTTGAAAACTTGGTTTCCTTATTCAAAGTCTAGGGGATGTTCAACATAGACTTCTTCTTTAAGCTCTCTGATATGTGTGTAAAATGACCTATTATTCGATGTGTGTGCATGTGTGTTTGTGTCCATTTTACACTCATATCATATGTTTTTTGTATGTTTTTGTTGTGCTTTTGTGTTTGGTGTTGTTTGTATCGTGTAGGATCATATTTGAGCATAATTCACCATTTTTGGCTAAGTTTTGGTAGAAAATCGACCGATCTGGGTTTCTAGTGTGGAGAAGATCGACTGGGATGAGCAGGGGAGAAGCAGGATGGATTTCAGAGGCTTTGCTTGATCGAGACACATTTAGATCAGTCGAGATTTGCCTCTGTTTGGCACATCTCGACCCATCCCTGCTCTGCTTGACCTATCTGGCCTATTTAGAGCCAAATTTTGGTCGATCCTGTTCCAAACAGGGCGATCCTGAACGGGCTGGTCTGGCAGTTATTCAGTTTTTATCCATCCTGGGGGATCCAATCTCGGACGGGGCAATCTTAGGGTATGAAAACTTAGTATAAAAGGTGGAAAACAAAATTCAAAAGGGGGGATTCAGATTTTAGTCAACAATTGAGCGGTTACTCTCGAGAATTCCACTTCCCACTCATTCTAAACCTCATCCAAGGAGGATCTAAGGCCATCCAATTCAATATGAAGATTGAAGATGAACAAGGCTTAGAGCAACACTAAATCCAAGCAATTGGGGGAAATTTCTCTTTTGTATATCTTTGTAATGGATTTGTGCATTTTTTTCTTTTCAATTGAATCAAGTTGAAGGTATGTCTAGCTAAATCCCTTTGGATGTTGGTGGATTGAAACATTGAATTGATTGATTGAGAATGAATTGTATGTTCACTTCCATTCTTACGATTGCACTCACTTGAGCTCTTTCTTAAATCACATAGTGTAGGCAGTAACCACTATGTGTGTGTTAAATATCGAGATTGCAGCCAATAAGCGGATTGAGGTGTTGTGAAAAGTGTAGATGCATATAGGTTTTGATCCAATCCCTGTGCGGAGATTGCCTATAGGTCCATAACTTACGGTCTTTTTGGAGTGGAATTAGGTGCTATAACGTAACGGTTTGTGTATCTAATCTTCACATACTCTTATCTTGTCGGTGCAAAGGGAGATAGGAAGTATAGTGTAGGTTGATCATCTTTAAATGGATTAAATGATTGTTTGCATCTTTCAAACCAATCTCTTTGATTCAATGCGGATTTCTACCAATGTCTATCGTTCATAATTGTTGAATTTCAAACCTTGTTGATGATGCTTGCATTGCAAAAGTGTGGAAGTGTGAGAGTGTTAATGATGGTGACCAAATGATTCATGTTTTGATAATAGCTTAGACTAGATAGTTGATTTACTTACATTGCCTAGATTATATATAAACTCAACGATTGTGTATTGCCTAGCTATTAGCCTTTGCATAAGTATCCCGATATTCTAGTGGGCGAAGGAAGAAGTACTCAGATTGATATTTTATTCTTGCATTGCATTAAGAATTCTATTGAGTTTTTTGTGTGATCACTCCCCATTCAGAAACACACTCTTCACATCCATCTGAAAAACTGTGAAGTTGTAATGTGTGGCATAGGCTAAAAATAGTCTGATGGCTTCAAGTCTGGCAACTGGAGCTAAAGTCTCATTAAAATCGATTCCTTCACACTGAGCATATCCTTTTGCAACCAGTCTTGCTTTATTTCTCACAAGGTTTCATGTCTCATCTCTCTTGTTCTTGAAAACTCACTTCGTTCCAATTATAGCTTGATGGGTTGGTATATCGACCAGATACCAGACATTGTTGCGCTTGAACTCAGCCAACTCTTCTTGCATGACATTAATCCAATCTGTGGATTTCAGAGCATCTCCAATCTTTGTTGGTTCTATAAAACATGTCAATAAGGCGCTTCCTTAGTGTGTGCGAACTGGATTAACTTCGATCGGTTGAATGAACACTCCTGGAAAGTGAGTTCCTGAAACTGGAACTGAGGTTAGAGTAGATTCCACCATGGCTAAATTATCCTTTCTTGAAACTTGATCTTCCAAAACTGGATTTGTTCATTCTTCTCTAGTGTTTGAATCTACAATTTCCAGTCCTTGATCTTTTGGATTGATTTCTACAGGTTGGGCTTCTTCATTGTCAGCAAACTCAATTTCACCAAAGTCAGTTCCAGCTTGAGCGCCATTCTCAGTTTCAGTTTGAGTTTGAGTTCCCCCTTATTTTGTACCTTCATTAAGTGTTAGGGAATCTATGTCCTCAGCAAGAACTATAGCATCACCGGCCTCTTTGGCAGGTTGCACTTCAGCCGAATCATCTGGATTACTTGACATTTCATTCATCGATCTAGTCTGAGAAACTGTATTAGCATCTTCTTTTTTAGAACTCAGTTTCTCATTGGCATGCTTGATCTCATGAGTATCAAGTTCCAGTTCTTTCATGGTCTTGCGCATTAGAATAGACTCATCAAAATCAACATTACATGTTATCTCCACAAGTCCCGTAGTCTTATTGAGTACCTTATGTAGGGATTCATCCGTGAACCGAATCACAAGTTACTGCACCTACTACTAACACGGCACCGATGCCTCGTCGTAGTGGGAGAGTTATTTTTCAACCAGAAAGGTACATTTTCGTGGGTGAGTCTTCGGACTTGAGCCTAGAAGACGGGCATGAGGACTCTGACCCACCGACTTATGAGAGGCAGTGCAGGACAAGTATATTGAAAAATGGCTTGTCGCCATGGATTCCGAAATTGAATCCATAACTGCTATGGATGTATACCAGAAAACTGATTTGCCGGATGGCTTTAGGGCCATAGGGTGCAAATGGGTATACAAGAGAAAGAAAGGAGCGGATGGAAAGATCACGACTTTTAAAGCCAGGCTGGTGGCAAAGGGTTATAGTCAAAAAGAGGGCGTTGACTATGACGAAACCTTTTCACCCCTAGCCATGCTCAAATCCATCCGGATACTCCTTGCCATAGCTGCGCATATGGACCTCGAGATCTGGCAGATGGATGTCAAAACTGCATTTCTAAACGGTTACCTTGAAGAAGGTAGGGACATCTATATGCAGCAACCCAAGGGTTACATACGCAAGGGGGAAGAACATCTTGTCTGGAAGCTTAGGAAGACCTTGTATGGGCTTAAGCAAGCTTCGAGGTCGTAAAACTTACGTTTCATCAATGTAATTAAATCCTATGGATTTGCACAATTGGAAAACAAAAGTTGTGTTTACCGACTTTGTGTCAGTGGGAGCGTGGTTTTCCTTGCACTATACGTTGATGACATACTCTTATTTGGAAACAATGAGGGAGGGATGTTGGAAATCAAGGTTTGGTTATCCGAACAGTTCCAAATGAAGGATTTGGGAGAAGCTGGCTACATTCTTGGAATAAGGTCTTACGAGATCGTAAGAGAAGAATGTTGAGCTTATCCCAAGCATCCTATGTGGATACTGTGATAGCCCGATTCAGCATGCAACTCGCCAAGAAAGGCTTGCTACCTTTCAGACATGGCATTCATCTTTCTAGTGGGCAGTGTCCTCAGACACAGTGGGAGAAAGATGAGATGAGTCTTGTAACATACGCTTCGGCGGTGGGTAGCCTCATGTATGCGATTCTGTGTACCAGGCCAGATATCCGTTATGTCATTGGCATGGTAGCAAGATATCAGTCTAACCCTAGACAGGCGCATTGGACTGCGGTTAAGCACATCCTCAAGTATTTGAAGAGAACTAGGAATTACTGTCTAGTTTATCAAAGTGAGGATTTGTGCCCTGTGGGTTATACAAACTCGGATTTCCAAGGGGATCAGGATGAGAAGAAATCGACCTCAGGATATGTGTTTACCCTGGGAGGTGGAGTTGCATCTTGGAGGGGCTCAAAGCAGAAATGCATTGCTGACTCCACCATGGAGGCGGAATATGTCGCCGCCTCCGACGCCTCGAAAGAGGGGGTATGGCTCAGGAACTACCTTTTAGAGTTGGGCGTGATTCCCAATTCGTGTGGTTGATTCAAGTTTGGAATTTAAACGCGAAAGATCGTTTCAGAATCTGCAGAGTTCAGGTATATTTTGCAATCCATAATTCGAATTAAATTCATAGGAGCATGCTAGGATTTTATTGTGAATTATTGTTGTATACAATATCCATAAATCGATCCGGTTTAGTTAGATTTTGTGATTCGGTTCACCAGAAATCCCTACAATTGGTATCAGAGCGAGGTTTCTGATTTATGGCTCTGTTGTATACACTAAATTCAAATATGCATGTATGAATTTTATTTTGTATTGTGGATGGTTTTTGTTCCTCGTGGCAACCCATTTAATTCAGCCCACGGTGGTTTATCCGTGTAGGGCTGAATTAATTTTGTAAAATCACAAGAAAATTCGTGATTAGTGTAGATTTTATAAAATTGTAATAGAATAGATTATTCTATAATTTTATTTTTCAAATCTGTAATTGGACGGGTCGAGGGCGAAGAACGAAGACGAAGCCGGTGGGCCGCGGCGGCGCGCGACACGGGCGACGGCGGCGGACGGCGGGTGCTGCAGCGGCGGGCGTGCGAACCATCGGCGGAGGCAGCCGAGGGCGCAAGCGCGCGGTGCTGTGCACGGCGCGGCGGGCGGCGGCGGCTCTGTCATCCTCGGCGGCTACTGTCCCGTCGCGGTGGCTCTTGTTTTGGTGGTTGGTGCAATACTGTGTAAACCCTGGGGTTTGCATTAGGGTTAGGGCCAATCATCAGATCACAAAGGCCTAAAGCCCAAAAGATTTTGTGGTTGAAGATTTGGAGGCCCTAGAAGATTTGTGAAGATTTGAATTTATCTATTAAATTCAAAATTCAAATTGTAATAGATAGGATTTATTTTTCCTGTTTTTTGGGCCACGAGGAATTTTTGTTTGTCTTCATTGTCCTCGTATGATATGTGATTTATTTATGTGCGTAATTAAGCATGTGTAGATAATAGGAAAAGCATGATTTATCTCTTTTACTATTTACAGCTTTCCAAGCATGCTTATGTGATTAATTTCTTGTTGGATTATATTTTGGGAAGTTTTGGACTTGTATTATTACATGCAAAAATTTGGAAAATATAATAACAAAGAAATTATATGTGCGCATATAAGAAACCTTTTAAAAGAAAAATACTAAGCAGATTTTTTAATTAAAATCAATAGACCTCCACAAAGCGGTCCTGGGCTGTAAGTGTATCTCTCGTTCTAGTAAACGTCTACGAGTGTTGCTTGCTAGTTCCTAGAGGTACATGGCTACGGTTGTTGGGATTTCTAGACAAACAATTTAAATCATGTGAATAGTGGGAGGGTTTTGCGTAAACGTCTACGAGTGTAGCTTGCGTAGATCTCTTTCATAAGTATTCTAGGATTGATTTAAATTATAGATAACAAAAGCTTTAAGGGCTGTGCGGTATGGTTACGTGCCATGCTAAACTGTCTCTTTTGGTCGGAGTTAAATTTGTGGTTAATGGCTTAGAAGCATCTTAGAATATAATGCAAGAATTGCATCCCTGTTCTTGAGAGATGGTTTGGTCTAAGGTTTTCACTAATTATTAATTTCTTGTGTCAAAAGGTTCCTGACATGGTAGTGAAATTAAATGGATTGGGGCTTAAAACCCGCAGTTCTGGTTGAGGGTGACATCGTAAACGTCTCCGAGTGTAGCTTGCGGTGGGAACTCTTGGGAAATTAGTGGAAAACATTTGTATTTGATTTATTAAAAGGTTTTCAATGCATTTGTTTTCGAAGTTCTACATGTATGTTCTTATTTAAGATTCTTTATTGTTTCAGATATGTCTATGTCTACTGTCGATCATTTACTTGCTCTCAATCCTCTAACTGGTCCAAACTTCCATAAATGGAGATACTGCATTGAGTATATTCTCCTGACTATGATGCCACTTGCCCCACGTTACCATAAAGTCTTACTATGATGCCACTTGCCCCACGTTACCATAAAGTCTCTAGATGTGAGAAGGAGTTCTATGACAGATGGGTGACATCTGAAGATTTTACTTACAAGTTAATCTCGGATAACCTATCTAGAGAACTGAAGCTCAAATACATGGGCTATTGTAGCTCTGTTACGATCTGGATGGACTTAGTGGCCACGTATGGCGAAGTGGAGCGAACTATCAACTGTGATCTCGTGAAAGACCTTGTCTGTAAGAGAATGGTTGATGGCAGTTCGGTGACACTGCATGTGATGATGATGGATAACACCATGAATCGGTTCACACGTAGAGGTGGATGTATCAGTGATCGGGCTAAGATCGATATAATCCTGAACTCTTTACCGCTTTCATTCTATGACTTTAAGGAGGATGTAGCTAAGAGAAGTGAGTACTCTTTTAAAGAGTTGCTTACTGATCTCATAGCAGGACAGTCTTTCGTACCTTCATAGGATTCTGAGTTATCAGATCTTGAGCACAGCTTGAGCACATTGAAAGATGTGGTTCATACTGTGTGCAAGAATATGATTGATCGCAGAACACGTGAAAGGAGGTCAAATGAGATGAAAAGGGTTGGTGTCACTTCAAGTAAGAACGCATGCGGAAGCAAGGTACAAGGTACGTCATTTGCATTTGAAACGAAAACATGTTTAGCATCGGTTTCTACTCATTCGTGGGTAGTGGATACTAGAGCTACTGATCATGTTTGTTACATTTTGTAGGGGTTCACACCGAGGAGGGTGCTGAAGAATGACGAGGTTACCATCTCAATGGGGAACGCAGCACAAGTGAGTGCAGCTGCCATTGGAGATTTCACCTTGTATTTTGATGATTCTGTTTTAACTTTGAGAGATGTTTTGTACGTGCTGAATTTTCAGCAAAACCTTATTTCAGTTTCCAAACTTTATGTTGATGGATATTCAATTATATTTGATTAGTGGTGTTTCTATCATTGGTAATAACAGTGTTATCTGTCGTGGGATGCTGAATAATTCTCTCTATGTTATTAACTGTAATCATAAGTCTTCCGCAAGTTTTGCATGTAATTTCATCCGGAATTGATAATATTAGAAAGAGAAAACTTACTTCTTCTGATGAGGATCTTATATATCTCTGGCACTTGAGACTGGGTCACATCAGCTTGAAGCAGATTCAGAGACTTGCAGATGACGGTACATTGGACTTAGTCTGGGCTGTACCTTATCAAGTCTGCGAATCCTGCATCGAGGGCAAGATGTCAACTAGGCCTTTCAAGGCTAGTCAGTCTCGAGCAGAGGAAGTGTTGGAATTGATCCATTCTGACTTATGTGGACCGATGTCCACGAAGGCTCGTGGAGGGTACGAGTACTTTGTCACTTTCATTGACGATTACTCAAGGTACGGATACGTTTACCTGCTTCACTACAAGTCTGAATGCTTTGAGAAATTCAAAGAGTTCAAGGCTGAGGTAGAAAAGAAGGCCGGGAAAACTATCATGTCGCTGCGATCTGACTGCGGCGGCGAATACCTCGGTAATGAGTTCCTGTAGTATTTGTCAGATAACGGGATTACATCCCAGTGGACTGCACCGGGTACTCCCTAGCAAAATGGTAGCTGAAAGAAGAAATAGGACTCTTCTAGAGATGGTAAGATCAATGATGAGTTATGCAAACTTACCAATTTTGTTTTGGGGCTACGCATTGGAAGCAGCAGCTTACGTGTTAAATGTGGTGCCTTCTAAATTAGTTCCTAAGACGCCTTCTGAGCTCTTCCTTGGTCGCAAACCAAGTTTGTGCATGTTTAGAGTATGGGGCTGTCCGGCACACGTACTGTTGAAGGAATCTGATAAGTTAAAAAACAGGTCAAAAGTAATGATATCCATGGGGTATCCAAGGCAAACGAAAGGTGGTTACTTTTACTGTCCTGAGAGTCAAAAGTCGTTGTGAGCACCAACGCTAGATTCTTGGAGAACGAGTATGTGAGTAATCACAAGTCAAGGAGTGATATCGTTCTTCAAGAAATTGAAAGCGAGAATGTGATTCCAAGGGAAGGGGAATGTGTAGATGTGGGTGCACCTGTGAGAGGTTCAGCACCACAAACACGTTCTTCAGTGCAAGGTGCAGAACCACAAGTTACGAGATCGTAAGAGAAGAATGTTGAGCTTATCCCAAGCATCCTATGTGGATACTGTGATAGCCCGGTTCAGCATGCAACTCGCCACGAAAGGCTTGCTACCTTTCAGACATGACGTTCATCTTTCTACTGGGCAGTGTCCTCAGACACAGTGGGAGAAAGATAAGATGAGTCTTGTACCATACGCTTCGGCGGTGGGAAGCCTCATGTATGCGATGTTGTGTACCAGGCCTGATATCTGTTATGCCGTTGGCATGGTAGCAAGATATCAGTCTAACCCTGGACAGGCGCATTGGACTGCGGTGAAGCACATCCTCAAGTATTTGAAGAGAACTAGGAATTACTGTCTAGTTTATCAAAGTGAGGATTTGTGCCCTGTGGGTTATACAGACTCAGATTTTCAAGGGGATCAGGATGAGAAGAAATCGACCTGAGGATATGTGTTTACCCTGGGAGGTGGAGTTGTATCTTGGAGGGGCTCAAAGCAGAAATCCATTGCTGACTCCACCATGGAGGCGGAATATGTCGCCGCCTCCGATGCCTCGAAAGAGGAGGTATGGCTCAGGAACTACCTTTTAGAGTTGGGCATGATTCCCAGTTTACCGAGGAGCATCACAATTTATTGTGATAACTCTGGTGCAGTGGCTAAGTCAAAGGAACCGCGGTCTCACAGGGCAAGCAAACACATAGAGAGAAAGTAACATATCATACGAGAAATCGTATCATTAGGTGATGTGCTGATCAAGAAGATTGACACTAAGGACAACCTTGCTGATCCATTTACAAAGAGCTTGCTGCAGAAAGTTTACGAAAGACATATTCGTGAGCTGGGTCTGAGGTAGATTCCGACCACTGACAGTGGTTAAAAAGATAGCAGGCTAGATAGACGGCTGTATACTCTGTAATAGCTTAGTTAAGCTTTGAGTATAAGTGGGAGATTGATGAGTTTTGTATACTGAAAGCATTTATTATAATGAGTATACAAAGGTTTATTTCTCCTACTTGTCAAACAATCTTACATGTATGTAACAATGGTATCCTCTTATCTTACCGATAGGGACGATCATACGGCGTGTTGTAGATCGCAGAAGATAGTATGATCACTTGACCTAGTGAGACATAAACATGATCACAGCCGAGACAGCGTATGAGGATACGTCTGTCCGGTTGGCTGCGACATTGTCGGAATAAGTAGTCTATCTGGGTTACTTGACATGTTGGTACGCAAGGGTGGCGTATTGATGGACCGAAGTGAGATGTATTTGACTGTCTGACATCAGCGAATACAAGATCTCGATATTGATTGAGTCCAAACCCTAACGAAGGTTCAGGGGTTTGCACGGGTTGACTGTTGCTTTGACTTGTCATGGTGCAGAGCCTAAGTAACGTGCTTGTATATTCGAATCTTGGGTAACAACAGTTCGTGTAGTACCGCCTGAGACTAGGTTCAGGTAACCATATCCGAGTAATAGGATGGGGACATTCCCTGAGGAGCTCAATGACATTCATCGTGTCAAAGTCCTGCAGGCTGATTAAGTTCAGGCACGAGTGATAAGGTTTGACTGGTACTACTCAGGAATAATAAGATATTAATTAATTGTAGTTAGAGCTTGTCAGAGGATCCGATTAATTAATGAATGTCCGGTGACCTTAAATATGGGGATTCTCAATTAATGCATCCCGTTCTCATAATGTGGTAATAAAGGGGTAGGTCAGTATTAATTCTGTGGTGAAAAAGAATTAATATTAATTAATTAATTATGTCCTAGGTTCTGGACATGGGAATTAATTAATTTATAGGCCCACTTTATTATTTGAATAAGGTCCCAGGTCTGGCCCAATTAAACATGCTGAAAAAAGGCCCAGTAGCCCATTAGGGATAAAACCCTGGGTCTATAAATAGACCACTCTTTCTCTGAAACCCTAGCCACCTTTTGATTATTCAAATCAGTCAAAAATCTAGATCAGTGAGAGAGAGGGGTGGCGCATGCAGTAGAGGGAGGAGAAGGTTTTTTCGACTCTGGCCTACTGATACAGATATGTGGAGTCCTCACCAGTAGCAGATCTGAATAACATTGGGATACAGATCTGAAGATCTGATCTGGAGAACAAACTCATATTCTATTTTTCTTTTATTTTGATTAATTCTTGAAATAAGATCTGGTTCTAATTTCTATTTCCGCAGTGTTAATCAAATCGCATGGTTGATTCAAGTTTGGAATTCAAACGCGAAAGATCGTTTCAGAATCTACGGAGTTCTGGTATATTCTGCAATCCTCAATTCTAATTAAATTCAGCATGCTAGGATTTTATTGTGGATTATTGTTGTATGCAATATCCATAAATCGATCCGGTTAGATTTTGTGATTCGGTTCACCAGAAATCCCTACACTCTCCTCTCTCTCTCGGGTTTCACTGATTTGAATTGTGTTCAAGGTGGCTAGGGTTTCTGAGAGAGAGATGTCTATTTATAGACCTAGGGTTTTAACCCAAAATGGCTGCTGGGCTCAATTCAGCATATTTACTTTGGGCCAGACCTGAGACCTAATGCAAATAATAAAGTGGGCCTATAAATTAATTAATTCTCATGTCCACAACCCATGACACAATTAATTAATTAATATTAATTCTTTTTCACCACAGAATTAATACTGACCTACCCTTTATTACCACGTTATGAGAACGGGTTGCATTTAATTGAGAATCCCCATATTTAAGGTTACCGGACATTCATTAATTAATTGGAGCTTTTTACAAGCTCTATCTACAATTAATTAATATCTTATTATTCCTGAGTAGTACCACTCAAACTTTATCACTCGTGCCTGAACTTAATCAGCCTGCAGGACTTTGGCACGATGAATGTCATTGATCTCCTCAGGGAATGTCCCCATCCTATTACTCGGATATGGTTACCTAAACCCAGTCTCAGGTTGTACTACACGAACTGTTGTTACCCAAGATGCGGATATACGAGCATGTTACTTAGGCTCTCCACCATGGCAAGTCAAAGCAACAGTCAATCCGTGCAAACCCCTGAACCTTCGTTAGGGTTTGGACTCAATCAAGAACGAGATCTTGTATTCGCTGATGTTAGATAGTCGAACACATCTCATTGTGGTCCATCAATACGCCACCCTTGCGTACCAGCATGTCAAGTAACCAAGACAGACTACTTATTCCGACAATGCTGCAACCATCTGGACAGACGTATCTTCATACGCTGTCTCGGCTGTGATCAGGTTTATGTCTCACTAGGTCAAGTGATCATACTGTCTTCTGCGATCTACTACACGCCGTATGATCGTCCCTATCGGTGAGACAAGAGGATATCATTGTTACATATATGTAAGTTTGTTTGATAGATAGGAGAAATAAACCATTGTATACTCACTGTAATAAATGCTTTCAGTATACAAAACCCATCACCTTAGATCCCTTGTGAGAAGGATGTCCATAACCAAGGAACACCCCTTCATCAGCTTTGGGACTGAAGGTATTCAGTTTTGACTTTCCGTTATTGTGAACATAACATGGTGAACCGAATGCACGAAGATGAGATATAGAAGGCTTACGACTTGTAGACCTCGTAGGGAGTTTTAGTGATGACGACTGTTGATGGCACTTCTATTCTGAGTATAGCATGTCGCCATCAATACTTCACCCCAATATCCTTAGCTTAAGCTTGCTTCATCGAGCATGGTTCTTACTGCTTCTTTGAGTGTACAATTTTGTCTCTCCGCAAGACCATTCCATTGAGGAGTTCTCGAAGCTGACTTCTCGTGGGCTATTCCAACGTCTGGGCAGAAATCCATTAAGGGTCCATTGCAGAACTTGGTTCAGTTGTTAGACTTTATCCTTTTCATAGTCACTCCCTTATTATTTTTCACCTGCAAAATCAGTTCTGGAAGCTGGAGCTTGACCTTGGCCTTCGTCTTCATGAGCCTCACCCAAGTATACCTCGAGTAGTCATCAACAACTACAAGAGTGAATCTCTTTCCTCCGATGATGGGTGGCTTGACTAGTCTGAACAGATTCGTGTGTAGCAACTCCAAAGTTCGGTCTATGCTCACTATTACATGATGATTTTTAATGAAGCTTTAGTTTGCTTCCCCATCTTGCACGCTCTGTAAACTCCTTCTTTCTTGAATCCGGTTTGTGGAAGTCCTTCCACTAACTTGTGCTTGGAAAGATATTTGACTGAAAGAAAGTTGAGGTGGCTTAATCTTTTGTGTCACAGCCAATTGGTGTCTTCTTGAGATGAGCTTATTGAAACAAGACAAGTGTTAGCTTGACCGCTCTCCCAATCCACAATATAGAGACTCCCTTTTCTGATTCCTTTCAGTATTATCTCTTTGGAGTCTTTGTCTTTGATTAGGCACTCAGCTTCGGCAAATGTCACCTCGTATTCACTATGAATAAGCTGACTTATACTCAACAAGTTGTAGTTGAGGTTGGTGACCAAGGATACATTCTTGATAGTTATGCCATTGTATTCCACGCATCCTTTGCCTATGACTCTCCCCTTGAATCATCACCAAATACTATAGGGGTTCCTCTCGCCATTTCAAGCTTCGAGAGTAAGTCTCTTTCTCCAGTCATATGGCTGGAACATCCACTGTCCAGAATCCAAGCTCTCCTTTTCTTCTATAGTTGATTCAGATTTCCATGTACCTGCAACACAAAGAAAGTTAGACCTTAGGTACCTGAGCTTCTGTGGGTTCTGCTGTGTTAGTCCTTTGGATCCACCCTTTGGGAATCCAAACTTTTTTCACCTTAAGAACTGGTGATTTCTACTCCACCTTACTCTTCCTTCTAAAATAATGAATGCTATTTGGATGCATGTTAGAAGGAATGGTGGGTGTGTGTGAAATCTTTCAAAAAACAGAGTTTCTAGCATTTGAGTTCCTAGAAACTAAGTTCTGTTAGAGTCTCATAAATCAAGTCCCGAAGGTGAAGTCTTCCTAGCCCTTGAAAAATAAATTTTTTTGGGCCCTGAACTCAAGTAGGTGTTCCCCCTACTTAGATTAATCTTTTTCTCATAAGAAGTATGATTAAAGGATCTCGGATTTCTAAAAATCCGGACGTGAAACTGAATTTTTCCTAAACTAAGTTTCAGTTATTGAAATAAGTTTCCTTGCATTAGGAACAGATTGCTTCACCCGTTTCTTAGGCATGGTTGGCTTCCTCTCAGGTTTATTCAATTTAGAAACTGAATTATTTTTAAGATTGGGAACTGAGTTCAGTTTGGGAAATGACTTTTTCCCTTTGCCCTGATCAGCCAAACTGGAGTTTTGAACTACTCCTTTGCCTAACAGCTTGACCTCGAAACCAAAATATCCTTTAAAATGATGATCGTTGATTTTTCCAGTTTCTGAAGTCGATGCATGATTGCTCGAAACGTCTTCATTGAAACCCAAACCTAATTTGTTAGAGGGATATCTTTTGCTATTCAAGGCCTTAACAACTTTTCTGGAACTTCAAGACAGAGAACAAATCAGTTTTTTATCTTGAGAAATTTAAGTTTCAAAGAATTACATTCCTCATAAATATTTTTAAAATTTTCAAGCAAGAGGGAATGTTCTTCTCTGATTTTTGCCAGCTCCTCACTGAGTGACCTCGATTGTTCATTCTCATTGGTCAAATCAGAAACTTTAAGTTTCAGTGATGTGTTTTCACCGACTAAAACATTTTTTAGTTTATAAAACTTGGCAAAACCCTTTGAAAGATTTTCGAGGGAAAGATCTTCTGAATGGGAGCAAATATATTCAGAATCCTCATCTATGCATGCAATAGAATTAGAAACGGAGTTAGAGTCAATTACCAATTTCTCAGTTTCAGTTTCTGGTTCTTCATGTTCAGCATCTGAGACGTCTTTTCCCATCTTGGCCATGAGAACCAGGAAATCTTCTTGCTCCACTTTATCGTCCGACGTGTAATAACCATCATCATGGTCCAGGATGTTGGGCACTTCAGTTCTTGAGAGCATGGCCTTTGCAATGGTCTTGGATGCCTTCTTCTCGAAAATTCTTTTCAAGCATTCTCTATCCTCTTTAGAAATAAGAGGGCACTCGTACTTCAGATGATTAGGTGAGTTGCATTCGAAGCACGATTTGGGTGGTCTTTCACTGAACTTTTGTGCAAAGAAATCCTCCGTGGTCATCTTGGAAAGGTCGTTCTCCTTTAGATGAGTAACCTTGACAAACCAGTCCTCTTTGAGAATTTTGGAGAGTATCTTGGCGTTCAGATCAACAACTGTGTACTCTCGCCCAAGGTTCTTGAGCTCACAGACTATGGCATTGAAGCGAGCCTCCATTGACTTGAAGTTCACTCCAAGAAGCACCTGGAAAGGTTCGTATTTATCCACGCATATCTGCAATTTATTGTGCTTCATTTATTCTATCTCTTGGTAAAGGGTGCCAAAGAAATCCCAAACTTGTTTTGTGTTGTCGTACTCCAGAGCTTCCACAACTAGGGCTTCTGGTAGGGATTGCAGGATTAGCTCGAGGGCCACTGCATCCACGTGGGCATGAGCTTTATCTTCTGTTATCCACTTGGCGTATAACTTATTGATTATCTTCGCACTGTTGGTTTCTTTGAGCTGAGTATTGACTTTTGTGATCTTTATCGGTCCATTGGATGTGACGTTCGCCATTTTCGGGTGGATATTCTAGAGCATGATCAACGACCTCTTCTTCCATATGTTGTAGGTCTTTGTGAAGTACTTGGGAAGTTTGACAATGTGGGCTAACTTTGAAGTACCTGAGCTTAAGATATAAAAACACAAAAAACAAATGCAATGAAAAAGTGGATCCGGTCCTCAAGGGCTGACCGGCGCTGATACCACCTATTGGTCCCGAAATCAGTGTGTGAATGTATGCAACAGAAGTTTTAAAACTGACTTGTCTAAAAACTGACTTTCAGAGACAAGATTTAAGTTTTGGTAAAACTTAGTTTAAGCTCAGACAAGGTTTAAGTTTCGATTTTGGATATATACTTCAATACTTAGCCAAGTATTGAAGGTTTCAAATATGCAACAAATTCAAAGTACAAAAACTTAAATAAAGCGATAAATGGCAAAAGATATTTTATAGTGATTCGACATCAAAGTCTTACATCCATTCTTCGGAAATTAATCTGGCAATTCACTAAGGATCAGTTTACAAGTCTTCTCACGATCTATGGCTAGCCCGTTGGAATCCTTCATCCTTCGGTCTGCTATCGTCACTTGCCCAGAAACTCCTTGTTCTTGCTTCCTTCTTCAGCTTGAAGTGAGGACGAACCTCGCAACCTTCAATCTGTATGGTGGATGTTTTATGTTCTTCCCAGAATTTCATGATCGTTGGCTATGCCCGTGATAATTAGTAATCCGGAGTGGAATAATGACTGTTGTGATTATTATTTGAAAAATAATAATCACCAAGAATGGTAGCTTAAGCTTGAGAGATTTGTCTGGTACACTTAGACAGATACACGGAAGAAACAACTTGAGTCGAAAGACTTAATCCTCGTGTTGAAATAACACAGAGTAATCGGTGAGCTTTTGAGAGCTTTTGATTTTTCAAATCGACAGAGTTTTGGCTCAATTTTGCGCGAGAGTCAGGGTTGTAGATTCTGTCAAAGTTTCGAGCTATTTATAGGTGGGTTGGACGACAATTTGAAAGTTTGTTAGTTAGACTCGTCGATCCACCCGTTAGAGACAAAGATTGGATCGTCTAATCATAGTCCTAGATTTGATAAGATACACATCCACCTCTATATATACCCATGTAATTTCGACGTTTTGATATCTTTTCATTCAGCATTCAAGTTTTAGAGTTTTGGGGAGTTGGAAAACACGAAACCCTTTATTTTCTTGTAAGTTCTTTACTTAATGCAATTTAATATGTTCATCTTTGGATTTCTATCTGCTATGAGTGGCTAGAAACCCTAGCGGGTTCTAGGGCTATGAATATTCAATTATGAATAAATGTTTAGATTAATCAACTCAATCTGCATGGTTTTGAATTCCTGATTTAATTTTAGAATCTAGAATTGATTTAAGATTGAGAGATAAAATTAGTTCTAGGTTTATTGTAGTTAATCAAAGACCATGAGCAAAATAATAATAATAGGAAAAAAAATTGAATACAATTAGTTTTTTCTCTTAAGGGAAGATAATAAATTGTAGGGATTAAATCTGTTGATTCAAAAAAAGCTTGATTATTATTGTGTTATTGAGGCCGACAAAGCAAATACATTCACATAATAGTAACCTAAGCTATAATTGTCAGACCAAGAAATTATAGTATTTTTCTGATTTTCCACCAATGCGATTTAATTGATTTTACATGTATTCTGATTGATTGTTCGCCCTAGAGTCTGTGTTCTTTAAATTTGTTTTTCAAAACCCTTTAATTTTAGTATTGTCATCTTTATTTTTATAAAATCAAAACCTGATTTTCTGTTACTCAAACAATGAATCTTAGGATCATAATTAGTACATGGGATAATTTCCACACACAATTCCCTTAGGTTCGACTTGAGTTATAAATTTTATTTGCCACTGTTCTGCAATTTATCCGTAGATTTTACAGTGATCAAATTGGCGTTGTTGCCGAGGAGTTGTTATATATTATCTTGTTACTAGTTCGTTATAGGATTTGCTGGATTGAGTTTTATTTTTTCTGTACGTGTGCGTGTGTGAGTGTGAGTTTTTGTTTTTGGTTTTGATCGATGCCGGCTCGCGTCGATCGACATCGAAAACTTCCGTGCGTCGATCGACACTTCTGTGTGTCGGTCGACGTCGACTAATTTCTACCCTGTTTTTGTCTCAGGTTGTGCATGAACACGAGGGCTCAAGGAAAATTACTTGAGGCTTTCGATCCAGAGATAGAAGCATCGTGTAGAAGGAGAAATAGAAAGAAAAAGATGGAGCCACCGATTGATCAGAATCCACCAGAAGTTGATCCGAATATGCCCCCTTTGTGGAGGTGTGCGACACCATCAAGCAGAATGGAGTGGCGCATGATATGATTCGACTAAGGCTTTTCCCTTTCTCACTTAGGGATCAAGCCCGATCTTAGCTTATTGGACTGGATTGCAGCAGGATCCGGACATGAGAGGAATTAAGAGCTAAATTCCTCTCGAATTTCACCCTCTATCATCATTCCGAATAAGAAGGAAATCCTACAGTTCCATCAGAGGGTGGATGAATCACTGTTTGAGGCATGGAGCAGGTTCAATGAGCTGCTAAGTAGTTGCCCCGGTCATGGAGTTGATACAAAGGAGCAAGCTCACATTTTCTACTGGGGGATGAACGAGAGGACGCAGGAATATGTGGATAATGCAGCTGGGGGATCCATCATGAGCAAGTCAGTGGTAAAGGCATTGAAGTTGTTCAAGAAGATGGCACTGCATACAGAAAAATGGGCGAACCTGAGGAGGCCTCAAGTCAGAGTTGTGGAAAAGATTGAGGCAGATGACTCCCTCAAGATTCAAGTTGAGAAGCTGCGAGGAGACCTCGAGAAGTTGTCTACAGGGGGTTCAACTGCTGCAGTTGCACAGGTGCAACCCGAAGCCCCTGCAGATGTGAGCTATGTAAATAGAGGAGGCTACCCATACCAGAATCAGCAGAGGCAAAGAGGATACCAGTATCCGGCGAGAAACCACTATGGTTTCTTTTATTCACATCTTGAGGCAACCGAGCTATCACCACCAGGCTTCGATGTTCAAAATGGAGAAGTGGTGGAGAAGAAGAAGGACAACTTGGATGATCTGTTGGCCGAATTTATCAAGGCCTCAGACCACCGGGTTGGGAAGCTGGATCAGGAAGTGACTGGGGTGCATATTAAGGTTGACCGAGTGGGGAAACATCTTTAGATGATCGAGACACAGGTTAGCCAAATTGCTAGTGCTATCGGAGTCCAGCACAAGCAAGGACAGCTTCCGAGCACGACTGAGGTGAACCCGAAGAGTCGGAAGGACTGCAAAGCCATCAATCTGAGGTCTGGGACGAGTTTGGGGGTGAAATGGAGCAAAATTGGGCAAGAGATGCCTCGGTTTTGACCAACACATGATGTGCGTCGGTCGACACCGAGGATCAACACGAGGCCATTTCAAGCGATGAAGAAGGCTCGACACAGGGTTCATCGACGAGGCGCACATCGATCGGCGCATCTGGCGTCGATCGACGTGCGAGGAAGGAGGCAACGACCGATGAGACACTGAGTCGGTCAAAATCGAAGCCCAATCTGGGCATCTGAAGAGAAGTGATGATCGAATCCCTCCCATGCCTTTTCCTCAGTGGTTCGCGAAGCAAAAGGAGGACTCCAAGTTCTCCAAATTTGTGGAGAATCTGAAAAAGGTCACCCATTCTTCTGGTCTGCTCTGTCGTCTGCTTTTCACTTTTGGCAGTGTACTTTCTACCTACTTTTGTCAGACTAAGTTTCAGTCCGAGGAACCCAAGTTAAAGTTTCCTCTTACTGACTTTTTTATTAGCACTTTAAGGAATCTTGAGTTTGACTTCGAACTCTGGTTGGATTCCTTTAGTCTTTTTTTTTCACGTGCACTTGAATTCTGAAACTGAAAACTGGCATTCTCCAGAGTCAGTTTAAGTTTTCGCTCTTTAGTGAAAAACTCAGTTTCCAGAAACTAAGTTTCTGGATATTTTAAGTTTCTTCAAATCTTCATAGAAGATTATAAAAATTATACTATTAAGATATAATCAGACGTAGTCAATATTATCCATAAAAGAAGAAAAATTATAAAAATAAATGTAGAGAATGCTAGTGATGTTGTAAAGACTCACAAGTTCATAGTAGAGCAATGATACAGAGAAAGTGATCAAGTGAAGTCAGCTACTAAATCGAGAATCAAGTGTAGAGACAACTGGAGCAAATTGATTGGAGAAGAAACAGATATAACGTTTAAAGTTTGAGTTTACAGAAACACGTTTTATTGTCGACTTTGTTTTTAATACTTCTCACTACTGTATTTTGTTTCATGAGATTTAATAGAACATGATTTTCTCGCAAACTTATGAAAATATCTGCATTTCTTCAACAAATAATCAACTTGAACAATCAAGTTTATATATATAAAAATTAACGATTTTTATACCTTTATCAAGTAGAATCTAACCAATAGTTCAAAAAGATAAAATTGAAGAAAAATACCCAATAAGAAACTAAACTGGCACATCGTCAAAAAAAAAAAAAGAAAGAAAAACTAAATTGGCATTTGGTTTAAATTAATTATTCATCCCATCTTTAAAATACATCTCTCTAAGCTTATATAATAACTTTTAAATGTAACATGAGGCTTGTGAAATGTAAACGTAAATCTACAACATGCTTTACTATATATTTCGTGTAACTATATTATTTTTGTGGCGAAATAACGTTTCAGTAGTAAAACAGTCGTTGTCACAAATTTTTTTTGAGAATCTATAAATAAATTCATTAAGAAATTATATAATAATCTAAAATTGATACATGTTAAATTTTTCATTAAACATATAAATACAATAAAAATAATAAATGTAAATCTAGAACTATATAAAATATTTATAAACTCTTTGTTTGGATATAACAAGAATTTCATGTATAAAATAATTTTAGAAGTTCACAAACTCGATTGATCATTTGTAAAAGTTGTGGATCTAATTAGCCCAAATAATAATAAAAAGTGTAAATGTGTGATACACAAATTTCAAAGTAGTCCAAGAGCCAGATTAACCTCATCTTTCTTTCTTTCTTTTTTTTACTATGAATATCTAATCATATTTCGAACAAATATCAAGAAAAGTATTTAAATGCGCCATTTTTATTTTTAAAAATATGACAACGTTATTTTTTTTTTAAAAAGTTGAAGTTAAAGTTTTTTTAATTGTATGTGTTGAATACTTGAATCATTATCACGTTGACTTGTTAAAATCACAAAAATCCCCGTATTATCTATAAAAACATCTTGTTCTATTATTAATCATGTCTTTCTTAAAACATTTTCTTATCGTATTCGTAACATGTTAATAGTGGCAGATCCAAAAATTTATAATTGAGGATACATTATATAAATATATATAAATAAATAAATAAAAAATATATATATATACAATAATATATAGGATAGTGATCAGGTGAGAATAAAAGTTACAGAAATAAGAATAGATCTCGCGCGTCCATCTCATCAAATCAACAAACATGATTCATTCTCAGTAAATTGAAAAACGCGGCATTTTTGCCCCAATATCCTGCAGTTTTAGCCTTTAAAGGCTAAAACTGTAAAAATACTCAAACACAAACAGCAATCTGCATTTTAAGCCCGATTTACTTCATTTTTAGCCCAATTTACTTTGTTTTTAGCCCGATTTACTTCATTTTTACATAAATACGAATTAAAAAAAATAAACATCTTCTTCAAAGCAGCAATACGAGCGTAGTCTCTATAAAACTCAATACCAACATCAACAGTTCTAAAAACTCCGCCCTTTAAATGCTTCATCTCATCAATACATTTTGGAATAAATGAACCTGTAAGATACAAAAATGCACAAAGTTAGCACTAAAGATGTATAATATAATAGTAAAAATGAACGTCGATTAGAATAAAACAAAATTTTTTTAAACTATATTCATGCACAATAAACAAAGTTGAGACCGAACACGAATGCGAAATCCAGAAACAAAGAAAAAAATCTGATCGATAGAAGAAATATAAATCAAATCGAACGAAGAAGGAAGAAGAAATCAAATCGCGCGAAGAAAAATAATAAAAAATCTAATGAGATACTATTTCAGATTTTAAATAAAGCTAAAATTACAAAAATAACCTTAATTTTGCAAAACTACAGGATAATCGAAAACTGCACACGGAGTGAAATAAATCATGAGCGTTGAAATCATAAAATCAAAGGCTGAAATTTATTCTTTTTTCTCATACTAAAAACTATTCTCATATAATCACTATTCATAATATATATATATATATATTATAAAAAAAATTTGGAGTACAAATGTACCCAATTTAACACATTAAACTGCCCTGCCGGTCAATATCATATTTTGGATCAAGTTCTTAGGTATTTAATAGGTCAATATCATTCATTGACGACTTGAGTGCGTTTAACAAATTATTATTGTGGGAATTGGTGTGAGGTAAAATTACAATTTAAATGTACGAAGAAGTGTGGCTCCACCTCAGCCAATGTATTATTGTCTAAATAGCTAACTGCTAGTTTTAAGTTAGTACTCCAAATCAAGGTCCAAGCACATGCAATGCAAGTCAAGTAATAATGAAAGTTTTTCGAACAAATACGTTGCATATAAATCTAATCCCATTATATTTTTTGCTTACATTTGGTTTAATCATCTATCGAAACAATCTTACCCATTAACTTTCCATACCATTGAATTACAACATTTTTAACATAGAATATTTAATTTTAGTCCTTGTTCCAAGTGTAGTGATATTTTATTTATAATTAATTAAAAAATTATGAGGACTCATATGTTTAAATTAATGTATTTTTTTTTAATTTTACTTTTTTTTTTACAGTGTTGGTGTCGGTGTGTTTTTTTTCCAAAGAACTTAGAATTTTGAACACCCACCAGAAGAAAATTCACAAATCTTCTTTACGACCAAAATCTTCTAACATCATCGATCTCTAGTGGGATAATCATAAAACTTTGCAACTCAGTTAATATATATATACATACAAATTATACAATACATATATAACTTCTTCACACCTCTCCAAAACCAACCAAACGGTATATATGAGCCTTTACATATATAATATACAACGTTACAGCAGGCGGCAGGTTTCAGGTCCCGGCGCCGGCGACATGAAACTGCGATTTATATTTGTGTCCGGTGCCTTCCTGTGCAATAACTGGAGGTTCATTCAGAAATGCCCAGTTGCTGCTCACCCACCTGCTCATTTAATATTAATAATATATGAAAAATAGTGAAAATTAATTCCTCAAAATCGAAGCCATGTTAATAATGTACCAGCCATTCTTTTGTATCATTTTGTCAACGTTGGTTTCACCTTCAACTGCCTCTCCATCGCCATCGCCATCGCCTCTCTCCACAGCTTCTTCCAATACCATTGTCTGCACACGCACACGTCATATTTATACTTATTATATATATATGTCTATTATTATTATTATTTCATAAATCATAGTTAGTAAGTAAATAAAAGGAAATTAATGGAGTAAGAAGAAAACCTGGGAGCGAGGAGAGAGAAGGGAGATATCCCTGAGGTGCTCCTCCTCTTTCAGTTTCTTGGATTTCCAAAAGGCTTCTATTTCTTCCTTCGTCAGTGATTTATTCCTCGTAAACTTTACTGCAATAACACAAATCAAATTAAACTAAAAAAGTTAAGATATCTTTGTATCGCCTTTAGACTAACCAGCTTTGGGATCAGAGGCATGAGAGCCCCAGCCTGCCATTAGAGAACCCATGAAGCTTCTAATTTAATTTACAACAGTCTAAAATAAGAGTGTGACATACATATATAGGTATAGATAATATTACTTATTTAGAGAGATAGAGATGGTTAGTGGTGGGCCCGGAGGCCCATTAGTTTTTTGCATTGATCTTATCCCCAGTCCATTCCATGGGACAAATCTTCCTATTTTACTACTAAATATTTCAGAAAACCTTGGACTTTCTAACCTGGTTTTTCTCCTTTGGATGTTTCTGGATTCTCCACTTGCCCATAGATTTGGATATTTGTTTACTCAGGTAAAAAAATGTTAAAATGGAATTGGACAGTTACCAAAATATATCTGCTTGAATATATATGTATAGAGTAATAATTATATGAAAATAGTTTTTAGTATGAGAAATGAGAATAAATCTCAGCCTTTGATTTTGTGATTTCAACGCTCATGATCTATTTCACTCCGTGTGCAGTTTTCCTCGATTATCCTGCAGTGTTGCAAAATTAAGGTTATTTTTGTAATTTTAGCTTTTTTTAAAATCTGAAATAGTATCTCATCAGATTTTTTATTCCTTTCTTCGCGCGATTTGATTTCTTCTTCCTTTTTCGTTTGATTTGATTTATATTTCTTCTGTCGATCAGATTTGTTTTCTTTGTTTTTGGATTTCGCATTCGTGTTCGGTCTCCACTTTGTTAATTGTGCATGAATATAGTATTAAAAAACTTATTTTATTCAGATCGACGTTCATTTTTTATTTTTATATTGTACATCTTTAGTGTTAAATTTATGCATTATTGTATCTTATAGATTTTTTATTCCTTTCTTCGCGTGATTTGATTTCTTCTTCCTTCTTCGTTCGATTTGATTTATATTTCATCTGTCGATCAAATTTTTTTTCTTTGTTTCTGGGTTTCGTATTCGTGTTTGGCCTCGATTTTGTTAATTGTACATGAATATAGTTTAAAAAAATTATTTTATTCAGATGACGTTCATTTTTACTTTTATATTGTGCATCTTTAGTGTTAAATTTATGTATTTTTGTATCTTACCGGTTCATTTATTCCAAAGTGTGTTGATGAGATGAAGCGTTATGAGGACAGAGTTTTTAGAACTGTTGATGATGGTATTGAGTTTTATAGGCACTATGCTCGTGTTGCTGCTTTGAAGAAGAAGATGTTTGAAGGTTTTAATGGTCGATCGGTTTCTAAAAATATTGAAGTGTTGCCTCTAATTATTTTGAAAATCGAAGGCAGTGGAAGTCGAATTGCTTCGAGGAATGAGAAAACTCTTAGAATGTTGGATAAACCAATGAGAATGTGTGCAAAATGTAAAAAGTTGACATATCGTGATTCATGGAATTGTGTCAAAGTCAATAAGAATGTAACCAAAAATGCTTGATAGCATTCTTATAGATGCACGTAGGATGGTCAAAAATGAACTTACGACGGTTAATGCGGTGTAATTTTATTTTTTTTAATTCGTATTTATGTAAAAATGAAGTAAATCGAGCTAAAAATGAAGTAAATTGAGTTAAAAATGAAGTAAATCGGGCTTAAAATGCAGGTTGCTGTTTGTGTTTGAGTATTTTTACAGTTTTAGCCTTTACTGCAGGATATTGGGGCAAAAATACCGCATTTTTCAATTTGCTGAGAATGAATCATGTTCGTCGATTTGATGAGATGGACACGCAAGATCTATTCTTATTTCTCATAGTAACTCCTATTCTCATCTGATCACTATATATATATATATATATATATAATTAGACCTACATATTAAATAATAATCAATATCAACCCTTTATTTTATTAATTTAACTATTATTAAAAATAATTTTTTATTTTTAACTAAAAATACATTAAAGATTATTAAATTTCATCCTCACAATTGATCTTCTCTGCTGCACGTTTTCTTTTAATTTTCATCATTTTATCTTCTCTAAGTTTTTCTATAAAATTTTAGATAATCATAATTCACTCGATTTAAATTATTTTTTAATTTATCGTATAAAAAATTAAACAAAATTAGTTATTTCTCAAATAAAATATTTATTGCATATATTTAAAGTAAACTACTCAAAATAAGAAAAAATTGTGATTTCACACATAAATATGAAGTAATACACTCATTCTCACAAATGCATTATGATGATGCTATGAAAAAAAATATAATGCAATATGTTAGGAAGTGTTCCAACTTTAGTGATTATTTTGATGTATAAAAATTGTATAAAAATCATTAGTTTAGGAAGTTTCTAGAATAGCTCTTGTTAGTACAAAATTTGTAAAGTCATGTATAGAATTATCATTGAGTTGTAACAGAGTTGTTCAAGACAAACTGGATCAAGGGTACAATCCACTAGTTTGGTCTACGTGAGGAGAAATTGGAACTGGCTATCAGCTGCTTGAAACTGGTGTTCAGAAGAACTGGCAGAAGACACCAGTTTGGGCCCTTTCAGACTATCAAGATCAGTTTCTTTATAAGATCTCCACTCACATATAGAGACAAAGAGGACAAGTCAGAGGAATGTTATTCAAGACCAGACTTTAAGAATTGAGATTACTTAAAGTCTAGACATCCTGGTGCTCAACCAGTTTTAGTTCCTCGGATTGATGAAGAGTCATTCTGACACAACTGTAAAGTCAACACCTTTTGCCAGAAAAAGACAGAGCAGGTGCCAACGTTCAGAAAAAGCACCATGTCCTTCGCTGAAAAGAGAGGCGTTGTGATATAATTTAGTGCCCGAGTTTAACACGATGGTATCAAAGATAGTAAAACACAAAAGTTTGACACACACAAAACAGAGTATTTTAACACACGCGGAAGCTAAAGAGTTTGACACAGCGGAATTAATTGTTCGAAGGTTTATAAATTATAAACCCTCGAGAGCCACACTGCAAAATAGTTTTCACTTATTCAAAACAAGGTTTTTTACAAGTGAAGAACAAAATACTAAACAAGATAGAAATTTTCCTAAGTTCACTCCTTAGTAAAATTCCTACGAAAAGCAATCAAACCCAAAATCACACGATACAACCCAATTACTCCTCCACCGTAGGATTCACTCTCCGGAGATGGATTCCACAATTCGATTATAGTCTTCGTGTGTTTAAAGAATGATTGAAGAGAGACGATCCAACCTAGAGCTCGTATGAATATGTGTTTCACCTCTGATCTGCACCTTCTCTAGTCTTCCTCGTCTTGTATTTATAGAACTTGGAGCACTCAAGCACTTCTTCCACTACTTGGCAATGGATCGTGTCTTCTTCCACGTCTTTACCTGTTCATACAACAAAAATGAACTCCCACTAACTCACGTGGGGGTTAGATAAAGATGTAGAGGTGCTCCCTATTATTTAGGAACTAAAATAACAACCTAGAATAATAATATAAACTATATAATAAATAAGATATACTTAATAGACATAATATATTCGAATCCTAATAAATAGGACCTGTAAAAATGTCATTAAACAGATAAATATAAGTTTCCTAAAAGATAGGAATTAGTTGTAACAAACAGATTCGGAACTTTGACATTTAAGAGTCAAAGTTGTAAGCATATAAGGTTTGACACTAACCTGTTAATGCGAGTAAGTTTGACAACCGTGTGTCAAACTTACATATTCTCATTTTCGTACTTCACAATCTCCCCCTTAAGCTTATCCGACCTGTTTTCATTCCATATGGATCATCCATAACAAAATAGCATTTATTGCCATAAAAAATATGGAGCAACCATAATAAAATCAATAAAGGAAATGGATCAACCATAAGCAAAAAGGATTATTGCATAAGCAAAAGATGATTACCGGGATTGTATCATATCAAACTCCCCCTGAATCATAAAATATCCAGTAACAAAAACAAACTTAAGGAAATTGTTTTTCAGAACATAAATTTTAATAAACAGCAGCAAGGTTCAGAGTCAGCAGCCATCTTCCACCATCTTCCATCTTATCTTCAGCACCACGTCTCCCCCTGAATGGAAGCAGGTTGGAAAGCTTACTCCAGATCCTGAAGTAGCTTTAAGGCCTGTTTGAGGAGACTCTTGGCCTGCTTGATCTTGGAAGAGCTAGCATCCACTTCTTCGTCCTCTGAAATGTCACTCGGAGCATACGACAAGTCTTTGACCCTGGAATCTCTTTTCCTAGTCAGAGATTGCTCGAAGACCAGGGGGATAGGATCAGACTGCAAATCTTCATCCAACGGAGTGACTCCTTGAGATAAAATCAGCGCATGGAGAAGGCAAGGATGCAGTAGGTAAGTGGAGTCGGCTTTGGTGACTGCACGGAAGATGTTAGTGAAAACAAATTGGCCAAAGTTGAAGGGAAAACCATAGCCCACCCTGTAGAGGAACTCGGCTTGCTCCTTTGAAAGCATCGAAAGGTTCTTGTTTGGCATCCAGTTGTGAACACTGATCTTGAACAGGGCAACATATTTCCATGTCAAAGAGGAGACAGGAAGTTTGGGCACCCATGTCTTTGTCTTTCCACCCGTGAGTTCAGCAGCCATTTCATTTTCTGCAGACTTTGACAACTCTTCTATTTTGACAGACTTTAACCCCAGGAAATTGTTAAGGGTATCAGGATCAAACTTAATAATTTTCCCCCGAACAAACGACTTCCCAAACTTTGGTTTCCCAGTCTGAAAGACTTCATCTTTTAATAAATTGGCAAAAAATTCTAAAACCAAAGACGGGCTAAAGGCAGAAAAATCAGTCACAGTTTTAATAAGACCCCTTCTCCTAAGAAGAATGTCTAACCCAAACTTAGTAAACATATCAGAATCCATCAATTTCTCCATTTTGAACTCCCTCTTAGAATAAAGCCCCTTAAGTGATTTAGCATAGCAATGATAATACTTAACAGAGTATGATCGGCTAGCATCATAATCAGAGTTATCTTTGTCAGAGGAGGACTGAGTACCTTTTCCTTTCGGAAGAGTAGGCTCCAGGGACTCAGATTGTTCAACCTTTGTCCTTTTGGATCGATTGACCTCAGATTGTTCAGGAGAGACGGATTTGGTTGTGCGTTTGGTAGACTTTGACACAGATTTCTTTGGCTTTGGTCTGGGCTTCTTGACAGAGGTAGCTGCTTCAGATTTCTTTTTCTTCTTCGCTGGCTAGTCTCCACTGGAATCGGCATGCTCCTCAGACTGCTCGGTGGCTTGATAGTCTGCCTGGAAGTCCTCATCGTCAGAGTTGTCGGACTCGAAGTCTGACATGACGGTGTCAGACTTTTGGGACTGCTCCGGAAGATCGTCATCCTTGGTGAAGACATGGGGGGTGTCAGTCAGACTTCTTTGAAACTTTCTTGGCTTCACTTTCTTCCGGCGGGTGGCGGCATGCTTTTGGTACTGCTTCTTCACCGTTTCCTCGAATATCCTTTCGGATCTCCGTTCAGGCATCTTTCCTTCGAGTTGTTGGACGACATCAGAGATAAGCTTCAGATTCCCCGATTCTTCAGCATCGATGGGAAAACTTTCTTGGCCAGGAAGAGCGTACCGAAGTGGTGGCTCATGAAGAACTTCGGACGGGTTTTCTCCAACGGTAGAGATGGGGAGATCTTCAAAGGATTTAGAGGGCAGAGCAGAGGAATCAGGTTCAAGGAAGGGTCCCCGCAAGATTCGCTCTATTTCTTCGTCAAACGCCTTGTCTGACTCCTCAATTGAAGGCTCGGAAGGTGGGTTAGGGTTTTCAGATTTTGATGGAGAGGAGTGAGAGGCGGCGGTAGGTTCCTTCGCAGGTGGCTCAGTAGGGTGAGAGGTTGAAGGTTCGGCGATGAGTGGAGGAGTGGGTTCAGTGACAGTGGTTGGAGGTGTGATTTCAGCGGTGGCCGGAGGTGTGGTGACGTGCACGGAGATGGGAGTAGGAGTGGTTCCTTCAACGGCGGGTGTAGAGGTGGAGGCTTGAGATGCTTTCTCCATTTGGCTCTCAAGTAGGCGTTGGAGGATTTTGGCTCCATCCGGCGAGGAGAGGGTTTTGGCAAGTAGGTCTTGGATGTTTTTTGTCGGCCATGGTGAGTTTTTGGGAGAGTTGAGGAGGTTCACAGAGAGAGAGAGTGTGAGAGTTGTGTGAGACGTGGGAGAGAGAGTGAAAGTTGAACGGTTTGTGGTGGAGGGAGTGCTTTGAGAGGCGTGAGGGATTGATGTGACTAGAGCTGCAGCAAACAAACTTAAGTAGGGAGTGAGGTGTACAATTTGAATAACAAACATAACAATATACTCGAAAATAAAGGGATTTAAATCAAAGATAATGCAAAAAATCCAAAAACAAACTCCTAAAACTTAGGCAAATATCAAATTAACTCAGATTAAATCGGATTAGGTTAAAATTAAAGTTTAAAAACCTTAAAATTTGCAATAACTAAAAACAAACTTGCAGAGAAAAAATTAAGCTCGAAAAGATTTAAAGTATGATGATTGCTGCCAAGTTTGGTACTGGGGTGTCAAAGTTACAAAGTGTCGAAAAAAAATAATCTCATTATTCCTTACACAAAGATTGTGTGCCTAATCACGTCCAATTTTTAGTACTAAATGAGATACATGAAGAAATAGCCCATTCATTTCACAAATAAACTTTGATTCCACATGGTCAGAGTTCTAACAACTTTCTGTCCATAGTACTTCCAGTAAATTTGAAAAACAAATAGATCACAATCACCATGTTTTATAACTTTGAGATCTCACTCTTGTATCTCTCAGTTTTATAACATGAAAATAGATAATCGACAAAAAGAACAAACTTTAACAATACAGTGTCAAAGATTGGTGAGCAGCCACATATAGTTAAATCATTAGGCAGGGGGGTTACACATGCCTAGAGATTTTCTCAAATATGAGAATCTCTCAAAGTCAAGAGCTTTAGTAAATATATCTGTTAATTGTTCTTTTGTTGTCACAAACTTTAAAGAGATTAAACCTTTTTCAACCAAATCACGTATAAAGTGGTGTCTTATGTCAATGTGTTTTGTGCGTGAGTGTTGGACAGGATTTTTAGCAATTTCTATTGCACTAGCATTATCACACAAGAGAGTCAGAGTTTCAGAAGGCAAACCATAGTCTTCTAGCATTTGTCTCATCCAAAGTAGTTGAGTGCACCCACTTGCTGCTGAAATGTATTCAGCTTCGGCCGTTGATAGTGAGATGCAATTTTGTTTCTTGCTAGACCATGACACCAAGTTTGCACCTACTAGAAATCCACCTCCACTTGTGCTCTTCCTGTCATCCACATCACCTGCCCAGTCCGCGTCACTATACCCTGTAATGTCAGTGCTAGACTGTTTTGTGTACCAAATACCCAAATTAGGAGTGCCAGAGATATATCGAATTATCCTTTTGACAGCTTTTAGGTGTGACTCCTTGGGATCAGACTGGTACCTTGCACACACACCTACACTGAATAGTATATCATGACGACTAGCAGAGAGATATAAGAGACTTCCTATCATGCTACGATAAAGGGTAGGTTCGACTTTGACACCTGAACTATCTCTACATAGTTTATCACTGCTACCCATAGGAGTTTTCATATGTTTAGCATTTTCAAGTCCAAATCTCTTAATTATACCCAATACATATTTTGACTGAGAAAGAAAAACACCATCCTTATGTTGCATAATTTGCAGACCTAGAAAATAATTTAATTCGCCTACCATGCTCATTTGAAACATGTTTGACATGTTGGTGACAAACTCATCGACAAGTTTGACATCAGAAGCACCAAACACAATATCATCCACATAAATTTGAGCTATAATAAAATTGTTTCCTATATGTTTAACAAAGAGGGTTTTATCAGCGTTACCTCTTACAAACCTTAGATCCAACAGAAATTCAGTTAGACGGGCATACCATGCACGAGGAGCTTGTTTCAAACCATATAGGGCCTTTTTGAGCCTGTAAACATGATCTGGCTTTGACATATCTTTGAACCCCTTGGGTTGTTCAACGTAAGCTTCCTCTTCAAGAATCCCGTTCAAAAATGCACTTTTGACATCCATTTGATAAAGTAAAAAATCTGCAGCACAAGCAATAGCAATAAAAAGACGGATTGATTCTAATCTTGCCACATGAGCAAACGTTTTGTCGAAGTCAATGCCTTCAACTTGCGTATACCCCTGAGCAACCAATCTTGATTTATTCCTCACGACGTTGCTCTTTTCATCAGTTTTATTCTTGAATATCCATTTGGTTCCTATCACATTCTTGTCACTCGGCCTTGGAACCAATTCCCACACATCATTATACTCAAACTGGCTGAGTTCCTCTTGCATGGACTTAATCCAAAACTCATCTGCAAGAGCATCTTTAACATTCTTTGGTTCAAACAAAGATAAATAACAAGCAGAATGCAGAAGATTAAACCTTGATGATAGACACACAGATCTGACCATCTCTCGGTAGTTGACAGGATCCTTCTTTCTGGTTTGGACTCCCTCTGTCATACTTCCGATTACCTGAGACGTGGGATGATCCTTCCTTATTCTGAGAGGAGGGTCCCTTCTG
Source organism: Plectranthus barbatus (assembly GCA_026898455.1). Classification (NCBI taxonomy): domain Eukaryota; kingdom Viridiplantae; phylum Streptophyta; class Magnoliopsida; order Lamiales; family Lamiaceae; genus Plectranthus; species Plectranthus barbatus. Next base: position 68,450 of record JAPKLW010001456.1, read on the forward strand.
TCATGGTTTGACACTGGCGTGTCAGAGTGGTCTTCTGTGTCAGAGCTTGGTGAAGTTTGACTCGTGGACGACTGGTCACTGCAGACTTTTCACCGGAAGAAGTTTCTTTAGAACATTCAATTAGATGGGAAGCATCCAATTCGTCGATCCTCTCATGCAGTGATCCCGCCTCGTCAAATACAACATTGACTGACTCATGAATGGTTTGAGTGTCAAGGTTGTACACACGATAAGCTCTGTTGTTGCTAGCATACCCAAGGAATAGGGCTTTACTGCTTCTTTTGTCCAATTTTGTAAGGTATTCCCTGTCATTCAGCACAAAGCAAAGGTAACCAAAAACATATAAGTATTTTAGATTAGGTTTCTTACCATTTAGAATCTCGTATGGAGTGGTCTTTGTTCCAGGACGACGATACACTCTATTGATCAGATGGCACACAGTGTTGACCACTTCAGCCCATAGCCTTTTGGATAGGTTTTTAGAGTTTAACATAACTCTAACCATTTCCTGGAGCGTCCTATTCTTCCTTTCAACCACACCGTTTTGTTGTGGTGTCTTGGGTGTTGAATACTTATGAGGGATGCCCTTTCTTTAACAAAATTCATTAAAACTTTCATTCTCGAACTCTCTCCCATGATCAGTTCGGATCCGTATGACACTGGAGTGATAGAGTTTCTTGAACTTTTTGTACAGTTTCTTGAAGTGATCAAAGGCTTCAGATTTTTCTCGCAAGAATTCCACCCAAGTAAATCTTGAAAAATCATCAGTACATACTAACACATATTTCTTTCGACCTATACTCTCAACTTCAATAGGTCCCATCTTATCCATGTGAAGCAATTCAAAACATGTGCTGGTGTTAACTGAATCAGTGACAGGATGAGAAGCACGTACCTGCTTACCTTTTGTACATGAATCACATACTTTGTCAGGGTCGAATTTCAGGCTAGGAACACCTTTGACTGCATCAGCCTTCAGAAGTTTCTGAATGCAATGGGTACTCGCATGTCCCATTTTCTGGTGCCACAGTTCAGCTTCGTCAGGCTTTGACACCAGGCATCTTCCTTCTTGTTCAGCTTGATAGCAGTTATCTGATGATCTACTGCCAAACATAACACATCTGTTAGTTTTATCGTATACCTCACAAACATCCTTGTCAAATTTGACAATCATCCCATCATCGCACAGTTGACTTATGATGATCAGATTGGCTGTCAGACCTTCCACATACAACACATGTTGAAGTTTTGGAAAGTCTGGCACATTCAAAGTTCCTTTGCCTGTAATTCTTCCTTTAGCTCCTCCTCCATATGTAACAGAACCACTACAAATTGCTGAGTAGTCCGACAGGCATGTTCGATCGCCTGTCATGTGTCTGGAGCAGCCACTGTCAAAGTACCATGTACCTGCAATGTTAATTTTTAAAGAAGTGTAAATAACGAAGCAGTTTGAACCTGTTTTCTGGTTTTCATCTGCAATTCTTTTCCTGCAGAAAGGCTTGATGTGGCCTGCCTTGTTGCAGTAATGACACACATACTTCTTTGATTTTTCTTTCTCAACTTTGTCTTAACCCTTAACTCGCTAAACAAATTTTTTTTTGAAACTCAAACTGGTGAACAACGACCAAGTTATGACGATCTATCGTGATTAAACAAATTTACGATGTGCATCAACTCTGATATCCGGACCAACAAGTGGTATCAGAGCGGGTTGGTCTTCACTGACAGAACTATTTTGAGTCGCTACGGACCGGATCCATTTCCTTGGATTTCTTATTTAGCGAGCAGGTTATATATTCAGAATGAATATTGCAAAGCTTCCACCACACTCGGTGGAGAAGTTCGCCATCTCGAAGAAGAGGTCTACCATACAACTCAAAAGCATACATCCAGATATGGTAGATGTCATCGAGCATGGACCAATAAAGATCATTAAGGTCAACACCAGGATCGGAGGTGAAGATGGTCCAAAGATGATCGAGAAGCCTTATGAAGAATGGACGCAAGACGATAAACGACATGTCTAACTGGTCACGACCAGCTACAGATAAAGTTCCATTAAGACTCACGAATGTGATTGATCGGGATTTTACTCCATTGCTCATGAGTTGATCTTATCTACTCTACCCGAGGCACTTGTCGATGAAGTTATGAAATTTGACAACCGAAAGAAGTTTGGGACTACCTTAGAGGCTTGTGTCAAGAAATAGAGAAAATGAAACGGAAGAAGCTCCAGGTCTGCGTCAACATGTATAAATCTTTCCAGATGCTTCCCGAGAAAGCATCAAATCTATGGAGGCAAGATTTAACACGATCATGAGCAAACTCAAGGCGTTGGAGAGAGTATACTCAACAACAAATCTCAACGCCAATATTATGTCCAAAATGCCAAAGGAGGATTGGTTCGTGAATACAACCAGCCTGAGAGGGACATTCAAATGATGAACAAGAATGAAGTCGTTTGAGTGGCCAGTTCAGCAATCCATAACGCGGCTTACTTCGTTAAGAAGGACACCATATGGAGGCCGAAGAAGCAATTTTAGACTAACAGATCCGCAGGTCAGTCAAATCTAATAAGGGAGGCACCATCGAAATCAACCTCCTACCAGAAGGAAGGAGAGAGCTCTATTGCAGAGGTTGAGGAGCAAATGAGAAGACAGGCCAAACTTCTTTAGAAAGCCAAGGCCAAAACTGACGCTCCCCAAACTGAAGAGAAAAGATTCGTGAAAAAATCCCCTCGATCTTGTTTCAAATACAATTCTTTAGACCATCTCAAGTTTGTGTCCGCGTGTGGACAAAGAGGAGAGAGAAAGGCTCAAGAAGATATTTGAGCAAAGAGCATCGAAGGCAGTGGTCCAAGCAATGCTATCCAAGACTGAAGTTCCAGACATTCCCAACAACGATGATGAGTTTTACACATCGGATGGAGATTCGGAGGAGGAAACGATGCTGGTATTCATGGTCGCGATTGAAGAAGATTAGGATGCTGCAGAAACTAAATCAACATTGACCATAACTGGTGATGAGGTAACTGACTTTTTACCAGTTTCTATTCTTTCTACATGCATAGGAGAGGGTCCTGAATCGTATTGCTCCAATTAAGAGGATATTACCCAGACATTCTTTTAATACATTTTTCTAAATTTTACGAGTTAAAGAATGTCTTAACTGGAGAAAATTCCTTGCTGAAAATTCAAGTTTCAGCTTTGACCAATGAGGTTGAGAAATCTAAGTCTACCGGTGAGGAACTGACAAAACTTAAGGATGAACATTCCATACTTTTGAAAAATTTTGAAAATCTTGAAAGGGAATGTGACTTCTTGAAGAAGAAAAACCATGAGCAGGAACCTTGCCAGTGCTCCTTCATGAAGCTCAAGAGAACTTGATGAAGCGCTCTTAATTCAAAGAGACCCTAAAGATAAGGCGGGTCTTGGTTTTAATGAAAATTTTTTGAGCAATTTTGTATCTTCTTCAGGAAATGATATTGGTAAGAGGAAAATATGTTTTGTTAAAGAAAACACCAGTGATCAGTAAATGTTGAAAGACAAGTGGGTAGTCAATAATGTATCAGCACATGCTGATAAGGCTAAATGTTGGTCCGACAACAATCCCAAACTGGCTAACCAGCAAGCAATAAGGAAGTCAGTTCATCTGGAAAAACTGGTAAAACAGTACGTCCCTGAATTTCTTGAGTCACAAACTGGGAGGAAGCCAGTTCAGCCTCATGAAATGGTGATGCAGTACGTTCCTACTGTGAGGAAACCAGTTTTATCAACCAGTTTGACGAAGCAACCAGTTTTAGTTGCAAAAAAGTCAAACAATCAACTTGATTGTGTCCAAAACCAGAGACCCAAGTCTCATACTAAATATGAGAGGAAGAGCATACCATGTAAGGAAAACACATACTAGAGGCCCGAGCCCTATCAAATTTCATTTTCAAGGGCAAAGAAGACTATCAAGATCAGTTTCTACACAAGATCTCCACTCACGTATGGAGATAAAGAGAACAAGTTAGATAAATGTTCTTCAAGACCAGACTTTAATAATGGAGATTACTTGAAGTCTGGACATCCTAGTGTTCAACCAGTTTTGGTTCCTCGAACTGACGAAGAGCCATTCTGACACATGTGTAGAGTCAACACCTTTTGTTAGAATAGGACAGAGCATGTGCAGACGTTCAGAAAAAGCACCATGTCCTTTGCAAAAAAATAGGCGTTGGGTTGGACAACATCCAAAGTGTCTCTAAACGGATTTAAATTGAAACCGCTCATACTTCATCTATAAATAAACAAAGTATCCAAAGGGTTTCAGATTCAGTTGCAATAATCAGATATAGATCACAACAATCGAATCAATTGAAACTACTAATGAAATACTAACATTAATCGCTTACGAAAGCTCTGATTTTAGACTTCAGGCTTTCAAGTTTTGAGGCTTTCTAAAAGCTAATTGTGTGCCATCTTTGGACACGAGACTCTTAGCCTCCCAGCTCGAGTTATCTCTTGGTGTTCTTACTCTCTAAGTAAGAACACAACAGTTTCTTCTCAACTCCAAGAAGGAACACTCACGAGCGTTTAGCCATAAGTTCGACGGTTCCGGTTAAACCTTAAAGTTCCCAACTTTAGTGGAGGAGGCTGAATGGTTTGCCACACTCCAAGTCTGCGAAGCCGAAAGGAAGATGAAGACTCGGGCGAGTTAGCTAGTGGACTAGTAGACACTAATATTTACCAGCTAGCGATAGATCGTGAGCTCTTTGTATTATGTAAGTGTAGTATTTTTCAGACCTTGGTCTAAAGAGAGGACGTAGGACTTTAGGCACCAAACCTCTATAAACCCTTTTGCACTTTGCTGCTTTATTTATCTTTTTGCAAGGATTTAAAACCAACATGTTCTGTGTGTTGAAGTATATTTGAACTCTGACTTAACCCTCAACTCGCTAAACAAAACATTTTCTAAAACACAAACAGGTAAACAACGACCAGTTTATGGCGAGCTATCCTGAATTTCCTGATTAAATAAATTTCCGCTGTACATTAACTCTGATCTCAGGACCAACCCAGTACAATTCAAAAAAGTAATGCATTGAATTTGTATAAACATTATGCATAATATATAAAGATTATTTGAGAAGCTAGACTTATTACAAAATCACAATGCAATATGTAAACTTGGATAGTGCACCAACTATAAATAACGTTTTGATTTAATAAGATAAGATAAGTTGGATCATACGAAAAGATTAAAAATCGTGATAAACATATTGTATATACAGAATGACCAAAACACCCCTCACAATACAACATATCCTAATAATGATAATACAACAAGATTTAAAAATTCTAAAATCTAATCCTGGCCGATTATATACAAAATCAAGGACATTATTTCAATTTTATTTAATTTGATGCATAGCAAACGCATGAAATAAGCCGACCTTTACATTAGAAAATTAAGTACATGCCCGCAGCCAAACATTTAATACAATAATGATTAACATTATTTAATAAATAACTAAAAATTTTATTTGAAAAGTTCTCATTTTAGAGAATTTTATTCTAAGTCTTATAGTTAGGTTTTTTTTTTTATATATCTTGAACTTGTATTTAGTCAGAGAATTTTATATCTATTAGGATTATTTTATTCCATATTTTTATTTTGTTAGTGAGTTCTATATCAATTTGTTTATGGAGTTAATTTATAGTCACACGCTTTTTTCACATGAACGCTAACACTTATTTTTAACCGAGAATATATAATGAAACCAAGTTACCATAAAATCTCTTGACAAAATAAAAATGTGGAATAAAATAATTTAATGAAAAATACTTTGAATAAAAATTTCTAACAAAATAAATAATGTATGATAAAAATCCTAAATAAAAAAAGTTTGGAATAAAATTTTTTAAAATAAAATTATCAATTTTTCAAAAGAAAAATGCCCAGAAATGTTAAGAACCCGAAGACAAAACTTACACTTTCACAAGTCGGCCCACCATTCTAATTCAAGACAAAAAAGAAATCCTAATCTAACCACTGCTACTAGCCCAACTCAATTAATTCAAACTACGTCTTAACTCTTTTATTTTCTCTTTCAAATCATTGCTTCATTAGCACGGGAAGTTTTCACTAATTGCCAAAATTATTCATTCTTTAGAGATGGGTAAGAAGTATTTGAGATTGTTGTGGGTGAAATTGTTGTGAATTGTGACTCACAATAAAGAATAATTAATATAACTAGAAAAATGGTCGAAGTAACCAATTTAAAACCGAAGTAAGATTATTAATGGTTCAGAATCCGAAGTTTTTTTTTTTTAATAAGTCTACATTAATCTCAAACTCACACACACTCACACCCAGAGAGAATCCGAAGTTTATTTATTCATTTTGGCAGCATAAAAATAAATTTTTTTTTTTGTTTTTTCTTATTCAAGGGGCATAGATAACTTCCACCCCTGATTTCGGTCTCATAAGCTTGTTTACTTTGATATTTGTCCAGGAAAACAGTGATGGTTTGGCAACAAAAGGATTACTGTGAATCTGTGATGTAGGTGATTAGTGGCAACATGTCGTGTGGTGTACTTGCGTACTATAAAAGATTAGACGTCATACTTGTAAACATAATCGCTCTACACAATATGGAAGATACGGCGGTCCTCATCACTGAACTTGAGTGCCTCAGTTAGGACCTCTGACCTCTTCAAGGTCGAGTGCCTCTACTTTCATTTCAGAACCATGATGTGATTAGGTGGGCCCGTCTGGGTGTTTGGGATGCTGCGGCGAATAGACTTAGATCATTATAGTAAGTGGGTTGGGTCGATTTATAATTAACCCCAAATAATGATATTAATAATTTTATTTTATTTTTATGTCACGATCTTCCTAATTTATTATATCATTACATTATGCTACTTATTTTTTTTACTTCATTTTTATATAAAGATAGTTGAATAGTGTTGAGGTTCGAATTTCCGAAAAATAGGAGCTCTTGAAAATCTTATCAGATAACGACAATTACTAACAAGAAAATGGAAATAGATAACAAGGAAGCCGTATTCCAGAATAAAAATTGGATGCACAGTGGATGTAAATCATAAATTGAGTAATGAAAATGGCAGAATAACAGCGTAGTTTTCCTTAGGAAGAAATCGATGCAAAATATGAAATCTCTGCCCCTTTTTATAGACAGGATGGGGGCAGGTAGATAACGGCTAACCCTAGGTGTCGAGCTGCAACGGTTCGCCGTGAACATCGGAACGATAGCAGAACTTTCGGAGGTGGTTAGGGCTTCAGCATTCGGGCGCCGCCAGCGTGCTAGGGTTTCCTTCCTGAGCGCTTCGATACTGACGTGTTTTGCTCCTCGATTGCGAGGCGCTTCGATCATCGATGGCGAGGTTTAGACTTAGTCTCGCTGGCTTTGGTAAGTCAGCCTCCCGGGCTAGACTTGCTCGTGTGGGCCGATTCATCTTATTGGGCCTGGGCTCATGGGCCTGGTCCCAACAATAGCCCCTTTTGGTTGCAGGGCCTATCCGGGATAGGCGATGGAATCAAAACTATGAGTTAAGATTCGCTACAAAGTACGAAACTTCGAGGCATCCAAGAGACTATCCTCGGGCCCGAGAGGTACTTCTAGAAAGAGTAACTCCGGTAGGGAGTAGTCGGGATACTACTCCTGGTCGATACGAAGATTCATTTGGAATGCAAGCGTATGACCGTGCAGGGAACGCCGGGGTGTTGCCCCGCGGGCCAATGCGTCAGTCCGGGGGTCACACGTGTTAGAATCATTCCGGAGAATGTTCTCTTGCATGGGGTGATACTCCCATGCATGCACTCTGCTTGGGCTCCGTGGAGCGTTGGCAGGGCGAGTTACAACGGATCGCAGAACACCTGGTGAGTTCCCATGGGGAGATTTCACGTTCCCGTAAATGGTGTTGATCGCGTTACAGTTCTCCCTGCTAGGGAATTTGGCTGCTTAGAGCTTTTTCCCGATGGTTCGTATCCGAGCCGTTATGAGGGTCGATAGCGAGCCTCGTGAGTCCTCGGCATCGGCCCTTGGCCTTTGGCGGTTTTTGATTTTGCCGCCTTGCCGATGGCATAATCGTAAATGTTGAATTTTAAGAGCATATTGGAGTAGGCGAACGGTTTTGTTGCATAAATAGGCGAACGGCCTTTCATTTCGTTACTTTCACTTCCGATTTCAAGCTTTCGTTTTCCTTCCAATTATTGCGATTCCGGCGACTGTGATCGTGACTGCTCCGACGATTAATCCGGCATTTTTGTTTTGACCGATACTCTGAACATCGACAAGGTAGTTTTCTCGGCCATTCGTGTCTTATTCTTTCGCGTTTTTACTGCTTTCGCTTCGTGAACTTGGGTCTGTTATTTGCTGGTTGTGGGGTTCGTTGATCCACGGGGTTTGCTTAGTTAGGGGAAGTTTTTGACATTGCACTTTCTGGTTGCGCGCTACTTGCATGTTGTTTTATTCGGCTAGGTTGATTGATCGCATGTAGCTTGGGCTTGAGTATTTTCTTGATTGCGTCCGTCTTTGGATCGCATGCTGTTTCTGATTACTGTGTGCGTCTGTCTTCATTCCGATTGGTTGTCTTGTGGGTTCTTGTTCTGAATGATGCCGAGAACTTGAATGGAATAGTGAATTGTTTTTCCTTTTGTGATTGTGTCTGCTCTTGTTTTGCTCTTGGGTCTTGGGCCATATTATTATTCGTGTGTTGGGTGGTACGTATTTGCGGTTTGTCCGCTAGTTTGCCGAGTTTTCGAGTGGGCAGTTGCATCCATGGGATGTTTGGTTTAGACTGCCTGTCTTGCTAGGCCACCCTTGCGTTGTTGGGTGCACGGCTGAGTTGGTCGAAGTGCGTATGTGCGGTTACCCTGTTTTTGAGTTTCAAGGTCTTTTCCCGCCCCTTTGATCGCGTGCGTTTTCTTGTGTATTTTTTTTTGCGGGGGACCTCAATTTCGTTGTGCCAATTTTCTTGGTTTCGTGTCATGTGTGTTACAGTTTAGTTATTGTGTGATGGGGTCTTCGATCGAGATTTGGGAGGAACCTTCTTCCTCTTCTGGTTCTATGGAGGTTGGGATCAGAGGATCGCCACGCGAGGAGGTGGCTGGTTCGTCAGGCTCTGAGGCGGGTCGGCTCGCGCGCGAGCTTCCCGTGGAGGATCTCGATCCCGAAGAGATGTCCGACGCGAAGGGGCATGAGGGCTTGAGCAAGGATGATGAAGCGTGGAGTGAGGGTTCGTTTGAACCAGTTGAGGTGGATATGTCTTTTATCAATAAAGATCAGATCATCCCTGACGACCCGGTCCGTACGGCTGTATCGCTCGCTACCGAGGACGATGTGAAGAGGTGCTCGATGAGAGTGGCGTGCCATAAGATGGTCTATATTCTCCCGAGTCGTAATGAGAGATGTGATCGTCCGCCGCGACCCGATGTCGTCGCGTTCTTTCTTCTGGTGATTCGATATGGGATAGGGGTACCGGCTCATGCTTTCTTCCGAGCTGTTCTTCAGTCATATGGGTTAGCCCCTTTTCAGCTCGCGCCGATAGCGTGGTGCCATATGCTCAGGACCTTGTTGGTATTTTTCGATGCTGGCCTCGGTTATCCAACCTTGCACGAATGGCATTATTTGTATCGACTGGTTCGGTACTCGGCCGGTTACTATTATTTTTTGAAGAGGGATTCCTTGGCCGAGGTGATGATAACAAAGTGTGCCCAAAACACCCCGAAGTGGAAGAATCAGTGGGTGTGGTTGGAGATGAGTCATGCCGACCCCGAGTTTTTGGCTGAGGGGGGAGTGCCTATAAGTGCGATTCTCAATTTGGCTGATTTTGTGAAGCGTTTTCTCGCTCTGTATTTGACATGTGTTTGTTATTTTTGCAGGATACAAGCAGACTGTTCTTACGTCCGAGGAAGATTTGAGGATAGAGATCGCCTATTCTCGAAAGAATCATGCCTACTCTTCGGTTCGTGGAAAGAGGAGTGTTGGTGCTGAGTATTGGTGTAACTCCAAAGGCAAGAAAGAGGATTTACCAGCTGACATGGCCGGATTGAGCCCACAAGACTTGCTGGCGGCCATGATGTCGCAGAAACAACCTCGGGAGGTGAGTACTTCCGCCCACACCAATGATCAGCCTCCGAGTAAAAAGATAACTACCAAGGCTCTTCAGGTCGGAGGATTGCGGGGCTCGGGGTCCACTCCAAAGACTACCGCTGGTGACGGTTCGGGGGTTTTGGTTACCCCCCTTTGCCTTCGCGCAGGTCCTCGCCCCCGCGCAGGTCTTCGCCTCCGAGGAGAGAGGGTCGAGATGAACGACGTAAGAAGAAGGTCCACGATTCTAGCACCAACTCAAGGGCTCGGTCAGAGCCGACTAGGCAATCTGGCCAAGGCGAGCTCGTGCTCAGCGGTTCGGGCCCGACCGACATCGCTTCATCATATACTGCCTATGTTATCCGGGTCAAGCGAATAGTGGATGGGGAGATCAAAGCTGATGACTTCAACAGCGCCTATGCTTGGGAGGCCTTCACAATGGAGATGGTCATGCACAAGGTTAGGGATTTTCTCAAGTTTACCTTTCGGTTTATGTCTGAACTTATTCTTTTATTGCAGACGACTCGAAAGTTTGTGATCTACACCGAGGGCTTGATTCGATCACTGGACTCGGCGAGTGAAGGTGCGAGCCAATCCCGTAAGGAGTTCGCCATCGAGCGTAAGAAGAGGGCCAACCTGGCCGATAAGTACGCCTCGATCTCTACTAACCTCAAGAATTCAAAGCTAGAGAACTCCTCCCTCCGCAGCAAATATGAGGAGATGAAGAAGGAAAGGTCGGACCTCAAGCTCCGAAGTAAGGTACTCGAGGACGAACTGAAGAAGGCTATGGACGAGTTCGAGGCTTCCTCCGCCAAGAAGGATATGGAGCTAGAGTCTTACAAGCTGAGGTTCAGGAAGGGCCAGGAGGAGAGGCTGAGCGACCAGAGGAAGCACGAGGCGGAGGTCGAAGCTCTGAAGGCAGGAACGGGGGTCGACATGGAGCTTCTTGTGGCCAATCCCTCTTTCAAATTGACCTTCGACCTTTTGGTTAAAATGGTGACGGGCTCGATCTGTGCTATTGTCGGTCGGAGGTGTTCGGGGTTCGATCTCGACAACATTACTCGCCCCCCGACTCCTCCTCCTACTCCTGCTGAGGAAACTGTGGTCGAGCCCCTGGTGGTGGTCGAAGCTGAACCGGTCAAGGAGGTCGAAGCTAAGAAGAGCCGCGAGGAGATGGAAGTCGAGTCCTTTCTGAACGAAGAAGCCACTGACGATGCTGAGAAGAAAACCGATGGGGACGGCGTAGTGTAGATGCTTTCTTGTTTTTAGCGAACCTCGTATAACTGATGTGTCGCATACTTTTCTTTTGATGTTTTGATTGTTGATTTTGGACCATGCTTTTATAATCCAATTTGCTTGTTGTTCTGCTTGTATGCCATCCCTCTCTTGTCACTGTTGTTTTGCAACTTGTCGCACGTTTAGCCGCGTTGGTGCTCGCACATTTGAACATTGATTTCTGGTTCGCGCGGGGGTGTAGCTCCTTTTGAGTCTTTTCGGTCGGACCAGGTGAGTCGGCGCCGAGGAACTTAGGGGGTCAATATCGAGCAGTTGAGCTCGTCGACTTCGACCCTTTGACTTTGCTGTGGAACAAATGATAAGAGGTCAGCAAGGCATCGCCCCTCCGACGCTCAAGTTAGTAAGGGTGTTTTGAATGAAGGATTGACGAGATGAAATGTAAATGTAAAGTAGAAATGTAAGTGTAAAGTAGAGATAGCGTATCTGTATACTAGTGATAGTATTTTTTCAAGTGCTTGATATTCCAACTGTTCTGCACGCTTCTTCCTTCTAATGTTTCGAGCTGGTAAGCCCCGCGCCGTACAATTTTGGATACCTTATAAGGGCCTTCCCCATTTGGTGCTAGCTTTCCAGCTCCGGATTATTTTGTGTTCTGGAACACTCTTCTTAGGACTAGCTCACCGTCTTGGAAGCTTCTAAGTTTTAGTTTCTTAATGTAGAATCGCTCTACTTGTAACCGTTGCCGGGAGGCTCTGACCGTAGCGTTGTCTCGTACTTCATCCACGAATTCGAGGTTTTTCTGAAGTAGGTCTAGGTTCTCTGCTTTGTTTGCGAATTCTACTCTTGGACTGCGGGCGGTGACCTCGACAGGTGCCACGGCCTCAATTCCGTATGCCAGTGAGAAAGGTGTGGCTCCAGTGGCGGTTCTCTGTGTGGTTCGGTAGGACCAAAGGACCGCAGGGAGTTCTTCTACCCACCTGGACCCATGAGGGCTCAGTTTCTTCTTTAGGGTTGCCATCACTGTCTTGTTAGTGGACTCTTCCAGGCCGTTGGCTTCAGGGTACCGGGGTGTCGAGAATACTAATTTTATCCCATAGGTGTTACAGAAGGTTTGTATTCTTTCGCTGGTGAATTGTCGTCCGTTGTCGGTGCGTATTTCTTTTGGAATTCCGAAATAGCATAGGACGTGTTTCCATAGGAATTTGATGACCTCGAGGTCTCGGGTTCTCCCCAATGCTTCGCCTTCCACCCATTTGGTGAAGTAGTCTGTTACAATCAGGATATGGTCTTTTTGCCCGGTCTCTTTGGGAAGAGGTCCCACTAGATCCATGCCCCAGACCATGAATGGCCAGGGGGTAACTGAAGCGTGGAGTGGCTCTGCATTTTTGTGAGTTGATGTTTCAAAACGCTGGCAGCTGTCGCATCTCTTAACGTAATCGGTGGCGTCTTTTTTTAGGGTAGGCCAGTAAAATCCGGCGGTGATTGTTTTGTGGGACAATGACCGAGCCCCGGCGTGATTTCCGCAATCTCCTTCGTGAATCTCTGCAAGCACATTCTCGGTCTTCGGTGATGCGATGCACCGGAGGAGGGGTCCTCCAAATGATCGTCGATACAATCTGTTGTTAATTAGGATAAATCGGGCGACCAATCTTTCTATCTTGGCCAACTCAATTCTGTCGCCAGCCGAGGTTTCTCCGTTTAGGTGTTGGATGAGAGGGTGCCTCCAATCGTTTCCGTCCTGGTTAATAGGTGCAACACTGTTTTGGGTGAAGACAGATGGTGCTAACAGCCAGACCTCGGGGATATGTCGAATGCCTTGGGAGGAGCTGGTGGTAGCCAGACTTGCCAAGGCCTCTGCCCGAGCCTTTGACTCCTGGGGGACATGGCGTAGGTCCCATTCGTCCATTTTCTCCTTCAAACTCTCGATAAGAGAGTGATATAGCTTCAGGCGCTCCTCTTTTACAGCATAAGTGCCATCCAGTTGGTTGACTACCAGCTGGGAGTCGCTTTCTGCGCGGACTGTACGAGCCCCAAGTTCTAGGGCTAGTTGTATCCCTTGGACGAGCGCCTCATACTCGGCCTCGTTGTTTGTTGTTGGGAAGTCTAGCCGGATTGCCCGCTTATAGTTTTCTCCGTGTGGATCCGTCAGAACTATTTCGGCCCCGTTGTCGTGCATATTACTGGCACCATCAATTTTTAGGGACCTTATCACAGCATCTACATCGACCTTCGTCATGTGTGCTACTTCATGTTCCGCTTTGAGTTTCAAGTTTGTAGAAAAATCGGCGATGAAGTCGGCTAGGACTTGTGATTTAATGGCGGTTCTTGGCTCGTACTGAATCCATGGCCTCCCACCTCGACGGCCCACTTGAGCAGCCTCCCTGATAGGTCGGGCTTGGATAGTACGGACCTTATGGGGTAGGCCGTAATCACCTTGATGGGGTGTGCTTCGAATTATGGTCGCAGTTTTCGAGCGGCATTAACGAGGGCCAATACTAGTTTCTCTAGAGCGGTGTACCGAGTATCTGCATCTAGCAGGGATTTGCTGGCGTAGTGCACCGGGTTCTGTTTGCCATCCTTTTCGCACACTAGGACGGCCCCGACTGCGTGGTCCGAAACTGATAGATAGAGCAATAGGGTCTCGCCGTCAATTAGTTTGGATAGCAACGAAGGGCTGGCTAGATAGGCTTTTAATTACTCTAGCGCTTTTGCACAATCTTCGGTCCATTCAAACCGTTTCTCTTTCCGCAATGTGTTGAAGAAGGGGTGGGTTCTCTTAGAGTAGCGCGATATGAAGCGGCTGAGGGCCGCGAGCCGCCCAGTCAGTTTCTGAACTTCTTTTGGTGACTTAGGAGGTTCAATGCTCTGGATGGCCCGGATCTGTGCGGGGTCTGCCTCGATCCCTCTCTGGGTTACTATGTGACCGAGGAACTTGCCGGAAGACACCCCGAATGAGCATTTCGCTGGGTTCAGTTTCATATTGTATTTCTCTAAGGTCCGAAAAGCGTCCTCCAAATGAGCCACGTGATCCCGCGAGCTAAGCGATTTGACGAGCATGTCGTTGATGTAGACTTCCATCGTCTTTTCGATCTTATCCTTGAACATGGAGTTGACAAGGCGCTGATACGTTGAGCCTGCATTCTTTAGTCCAAAGGGCACCTTATAGCAATAGATGCCTTGACTGGTGATGAAAGCAGTTTTTTCTTGATCGTCCGGGTGCATTTGTATTTGATTGTAACCTGAAAAGACGTCCATGAAACTCAGCAGCTCATGCCCCGCCGTTGCGTTAACAATGGCGTCGATGTGTGGTAGAGGATAGGGGTCATTTGGGCAGGCCTTATTCAAGTCTGTAAAATCAATACAGACTCGGTTCTTTCCGTTCTTCTTCTTAACAACTACCACATTGGCGAGCCAAGTGGGGTAATGAACTTCCCGAACTGACCCGATATCAATGAGTTTTTGTACTTCTTCATTTATTGCCTGGTTCTTTTTTGCGGAGAATTTGCGTCTACGTTGTTGCACGGGCTTGCTATTGGGATCAACTTGAAGACGATGCGTGACGATCGAAGGGTCAAGTCCGATCATGTCCCGGTGTGACCAGGCGAATACGTGAGCTTTGCTTTGGAGGAATTCTATAAGGGCACTTCTCACATTGCCGGGGAGCTCTGCTCCTACGAAGGTAGTATGTGTCGGATCCGACCCGTCTATCTTTACTTCCTCGAGTTCTTCAGCCTCGGGTCTAGCGATTGGGGTCAGCGGCGAGTCGTGCTGCTGCACGCAGACGGCTCGAAAGCTGGCGTAGTAACAGTCCTTGAGGCCTTTTGTTCGCCTCTAATGGTCTGAATTCCCCAGGGAGTGGGGAATTTGAGCACCTAATGATACGATGAGGGTACTGCCTTGAGTTTGTGAATCCAGGGCCTTCCCAGAATTGCGTTATGCGCGGAGACGGTGTCCACGACCTGGAACTTAACGTCCAGATTCATGCCCCCACAGTACACGGGTAAGGTGATTTCTCCCAAGGTTTGTTGTTGATCCCCATTGAACCCGTAGAGGGTCATGGTAATTGGTTCTATTTTTCTCATTGGGATTTGCATCTCTTTCAATGTTCGAAGGAACATTATATTTGCGGAACGGTCGTTGTCCACGAGCAACCTCTTCACTTGGCAGTTGGATATCAGTAATGATATCACTAGCGCGTCATGGTGTGGATGAATAAGCCCCGATAGGTCCTCGGTGGTGAACTTAATTGATTCATGTTGTTGCACTTGGCTAATGTGTTGGACTTCTCGTTTGAGAATTTTGCGGGCCCTTTTAGCCGCGGAACGCAACTTTCCACTGATCTCAGATCCTCCGATGATGACATGGATTGTTTGTTCGGCGGGCGGTGGTTTGTTTTGAGGCTCGGCGTTTCCGGGACGGTTGGCTTGTCGGCCTCTCGTCCATGTATTTTTCCCTTTGTTGGTTAAATACTCGGTGAGGAATCCTTTTTTTAGTTGTTCGAGGACCTCCAGACATAGTGCTTGGCATTCCTCAGTCCTATAGCCGTGATCGTTATGAAAGCCGCAGAACTTGCTTGTATCTCGTGTCTTGGGGTGGAACTTCATTTTGGTGGGCCATTTCACGGCAGTACCGAGCCCCTTGAGTACGTTATTGACCAAATAATTTTGGTCGATGCTGAGGCTATAAGGCACTTCACCGGCTCGTGTTGTTCGGTTCTAAGGGTGGTCTCGCCACAACCGACGCTCGTTCCTGAAATCCTTTCGATCCACGTACCTCAAACTCGAGGAGCCAGCCCTTGGTTGATCTCCTCGATACTGACTAGATAGCTCATAAGCTTTCTGTTCGTTCAACCGCGCGATACGATTCGGCTCGTCCTCCTCCCTGTTAATCTCAGCCCAAGCCTGCGAGAGAACCGAGTCCATATCATAGCAGGGATGACTCGTCAGGTCACGGTAAAGTTTTGAAGACACGTCCAGGCCATTCTTGAAGGCGAATACCGCTGTCAGGGGTGGACAATTTGGTATCGATGCGAGCTCTCGATTGAAGCGCCCGACGTAAGATCTCAGTGACTCTCCTTTCTTTATGCGTATATTGTTTAGCGCGTCGGGGTGCTTTGCCACACGCCTGCAGTTCAAGTATTGCTTCCTGAAGGCCATGTGGAGTTCGGAGAATGTCGAAAAGAAGCACCTCGGTTGGTTGACGAACCATTGGAGAGCCGGACCGGTCAGGATGGATCCGAAGCTCTTGCACATGCACGCCTCGCGAAGCTCGCCTGGGATCGAAGTGGTTAGCATTTTTTGCTTGTAGAGAGCAATGTGGTCCTCCGGGTCGGTTGTTCCGTCATATAGTTGGAACGACGGCGGCACGAATCTTGATGGAACATCCGTATTGGTGATGTCGGGTGTGAAGGGTGAGTCGGCGTAGCTGTCGAGTGGTATCAAAGCGTCCGGTGGGATCACCCCTAGGATCCAGGAGATGAGCTTCTCAAAGTTTGCCATTCGAGCTTCGAGGCGCTTCTCGTATTCACTTCGTGAGTGCTCGGTGACGAGGCGCTCAGGTGGCCTACTGGTCGTTGCTCCTGCAAGTCCACTCCCGAAACCTAACCCCGCGGGTGTGTCCAAGTCGACAGCTTCGTCTAGATCGTGGGCCAAGTTCTTGCGAGGGTCGGACGACTTCTCGCTAGTGAGGGGCTCCTCGACGAAGGGCTGCTTTTTGTGTGCGTTCTCCCGGCGCAGCTGGTCATTTTCCCTCCGTAGGGCATGGTTTGTGGCATGTAGCTCCATGATTCTGGAGTCCATTTCTTTCGCGCGGCGCCTGTTCTCCTCAGCCTCCTCGGCCAGCTGTGCGAGGATTGTGTTCAGCATCTCCGGGGGCACGGCTTGGGCGCCGCTGGTCTGCAAAGCTTGCCGCACCAACTCGTCAACGGGGACGAGGTCCCTGGAACCGGAGGGTTTCCACGGGGGAGCCCCAGCCGCCTTCTTTGTTTAATTTCCAGCTTTCTCGTCAATGCCTGCCATTGAATCAAAGAAAAAGAGACAGAGAGTAGTCTCAAGGGCCCCACGGTGGGCGCCAAATGTTGAGGTTCGAATTTCCGAGAAATAGAAGCCCTTGAAACTCTTATCAGATAACGACAATTACTAACAAGAAAATGGAAATAGATAACAAGGAAGCCGTATTCCAGTATAAAAACTGGATGCATAGTGGATGTAAATCATAAATTGAGTAATGAAAATGGCAGAATAACAGCGTAGTTTCCCTTAGGAAGAAATCGATGCAAAATATGAAATCTTTGCCCCTTTTTATAGACACGATGGGGGCAGGTAGATAACGGCTAACCCTAGGTGTCGAGCTACAACGGTTCGCCGTGAATATCGGAACAATCGCGGAACTTTCGGAGGTGGTTAGGGCTTCAGCATTCGGGCGCCGCCAGCGTGCTAGGGTTTCCTTCCTGAGCGCTTTGATACCGACGTGCTTTGCTCCTCGATTGCGAGGCGCTTCGATCATCGATGGCGAGATTTAGACTTAGTCTCGCTGGCTTTGGTAAGTCATTCTCCCGGGCCAGACTTGCTCGTGTGGGCCGATTCATCTTATTGGGCCTGGGCTCATGGGTCTGGTCCCAACAAATAATAAAAGAGATTCGATTTTGAAATCTCTTTTTGAATTGTTAACATGAAATATTCAGATATTGGGTGCATTTTTCTTACTTTTTTTACCCTTAATTTTCACCTTATTCTCTAACCAATTAAAAAATCATATATTTGATTAAACTATTGATTTTTTCGATTCTTTGGCACCTAGCATTTTCTAGGCTGCAGACACCCAATCAGATGTTTGTCTAGGCTTTCAAATTTTTTTTTTGTTATTTCTTGAATTAAAAGTAATAATTTAAAATTTCAGGATATTGTTCTCTACTATTTTTTTATATATTATCTTGTTGCTTTATAGTCAAAGTGTAAACGCTAAATATTTATTTAAGATTTTTTATTAATATTTCTTAAATTTTATTTTGTTGTAATTATTTTTTTTTATCATCTAATGTTTTTATATGTAAAATGGAAAATATGAAAAATAAATTGATCAATTATATTACGTTGAATTTCTTTAGGTGCTAAAATATAAAGGAATATCCAACGAGCAGTTTAGCATCTAGCAAATTATTTTAATTTTACTGAAAAATCAATATTCTCTGTAACTGCTCATGTTGTATAAACTCCAATTAAACCATCTAAACGTTGAGCCGGGCTTGGAATGTCAAGTAACTAGGGGTGTGCATCACCTGACCCTCACCCAAAAACCCGATCCAACCAAATGATTTCGGGTCGGGTCTAACTTTCATGGGGTCGGGTGACGGATGATAATTTTTTACTTGAAGTAATTTCGGGTCGGGTGGCGGGTGGTGTAGCTCAGGTTCGGGTGCCACCCGACCCGACCGAATATATATATATATATATATATATATATATATATATATTAATTTAATAATATACATAATAACCTAAAACTAAATCCCCCATATCCCCCAACTCTGAAAAGTGAAAGCCCGCAACCCCTCACTCATCAGTCCTCATGCCCGCAGCAGTCGCCACTCACCTCCAACCGGCCACCGCCGCCCTTGCCGACTGCAGCCCTGCACTCGTCTTCGGCGTGCTATTGTTCGAATAACTTGTGCTATGTCACAGTCGACACTCACTGTAACCATGGGAGGTTAATTGATATCAACATACCTCGTCCTATTGCTAATATACATTTATCAGAGGTAAAGATAAATTTTGTTTCCCAAATTTTTTGGAAATCAACGATTCATGTCGACACTCACCATAGCCATGGAGTTTTTTTTAAATCGTGCCGGAATTTTTACAAAAATTTGGGTCATCATTTCACCTGATCTACCCGATCAAATGATTCATGGGATCGGGTCGGGTCGGGTGAAGAGTAAGTTCAGGCGGGTGTCGGGTTGGAGTTTTCGGGTCTTCAGCTTTAGGGTCACGTGGTCGAGTTTGACCCGACCTGATCTGTTTGCACACCCCTACAAGTAATGAGTTTTATAATGTTGATTCTAGTTAACAATCCATGTTCTCCTTTTTCGTTGATTTACGAGAAATCCTAGCTAGTAGATTTGAGATAGTTTTTTTTAAATGGCTATGTTAAGTTAATTTGGCCAGAAGCAAAAATGGGTTTACAAAATTACCCCTAACCCAATTTTTGGGTAGAACGGATTGAACTATTTGTACTCATAAGCGTCTCCACTTCAATATGAATGGCATAATCGTAAATCCACATAATGATATCATACATACACAGGGTAATATGTATTATGCGACGTATATATTCCGAGAAAACTAAATAAAATGTAACATAATGATAATTTAGTGCATGTATATCACATATATAATATGCAACTTGAAAATTTTCAAAAAGTTAAATTAAAACATGCATCATACTCATTTATTGGGTCGGGCCAACCTATTTTTGGTCGAGCATTTGTTATTAAAAAAATTTCATTTCTAAATATTGTATTCGTGTTATTCCAAAAAAGAAGAAGGAAAAAAAAACCCTTGTTCTCGTATTTAATAGGGAACACACTTAGATGCACAAAACACAAAAACAACTGGCCAAAAATTAAATATAATGAATGATGAAAACATCACCTCCGTTAGTGACGCACGCGGAAGATTCTGGCAATCAGAAGGTGGTCAAACTCGAAGGTTGGTACCAATAGGTTTCAAATTAAACAAGGAATACGAATATAAAGTTAGATCATAAACGTTTGATTGTGATTCCGAGATAAAAAATAATTATCGTACCTAGCCAATGTAGTTTGTTCACATGCCGATATCTTCTTCATTTCTCAATGGATTCTGATGTTCTTGGTCTCTATTGAAAGCTTTCAATGTATACTTTCATTTCTCTTTTGGAATTGTTGCTTGAAAGGGGCTCAATCGGCAAGAAATTGGCAACGAATAGGCGGCAGTGCAAATGTGGTATATAGGGGTGACGGGCTCACAGTTTCTTTCTTTTCTTTCTACAAAAATGGATTTCTTTGTGTTGTGTTCCGACCCCAGATTAGATACAATGCATCACTTACAATTTGGACAAGATGATTAATTGGATATGACACACGTGGCATGCTCCCATTCGTTACGACTCTGAATACATTTATTAGTGAATTAAACTCCGATAATCTACCTTCGTGATTTAGAGTTTGAAATGCATTGTCCAATTTAAAAATGGACATCCACTGAAATGCTCTAGATCACGTAATTCCATAATTTTTGGAAATAGTGCATTTTTGTCCCGAACTTATTAGTTTGAAAAATTATTAAATATTCCACTGGCCTTAGGATATCAATTCGGCTATTTTTAAAATCCTCATAAATCAATCTCAAGCTAAACCTAGTTCTGTTAAAGAATTGGAAAATTTAGACACGAGTTGGAGTCGATTCGAAGAAAATTCGATCGAACTAGTCATAACAGAAGGTTCCACCGCACCGAAGACATTACCCCGAATCACTGAACCGATTAGATCCATCAATAACCAATCACCGATTGTGACATTTGGTCGATTTCGGTCGGTTTCACTGATAACCAAAGAATTGGAAAAGAAAAGAGTGGAAGCAAAAATCAAATTTTAGTTCCATCAAAATTCCAGATCATATGTTGAAGGATTGAGAGCAACCAATATGAATCTAGCAAAAAAAAAAGGACCCATTAATGATGACTAAGTCATGCGGACGTGCCACAACAATTGAGGTTAAAATTATCAATCTAAAGAATCTTATGGGTAAGTGGTAACATGAAAGAAAGAGAGAGTGGCGCAGCTCGGAATGAGTAAAAAAATAAAGATGAAGAAAGAGGGGGTTGGCGATAAGAAAGAGAAAGAAGAAGAGGGTGGGTGGTGATATAAATAAGTAATTAATGAATTGAGTGTATAATGTTCTTCTCGAGTGTATGTCTCGAATCCTTATCTGCTAAGGCAGCTAACTGGACTCTTGTAATCTCAAGCTTCAGAAAGTTTGAAAGCCTCGTGTTCTTAAGATATGATGATCAAAGAGCTTAGTGTATTTGAAGTGATTTACAGTAGCTTGACCTTTCAAAAGTTCAATAATTCAATTTTTCCATAATTTTCTTCTCTCTTGGGAAAAATGTATTTATACTTTCTTTAAAAAATAACTGTTGGGAAGATGTTACGACCTCCAATACTTGTGCAGGTGGTCGTTTGTACTTTGTTGTGGGTGTTTTTTGTATGGATACGGAGCCCCGAGAACCTTTGCACGGATAATATTGAACATAACATAAATAACGCTAAAACGATAATAAGCAATAGAATGTATATAAAATAGAATTGAGAAGTACAATAAGATCGTTGTTGACGGCCAGAAAACCAGTTCGACTATGGCTTTGATGAACGGTATTCGTTCGATACTTTTTAGGAACAATCAACTGAGAAGTGCAATTTCATACATGTGATCGTAGATGTCAAAAAATCGACTTACAAGGGGTACTTATAGGGATTTTAGAGCTATCTACGAAATTCTATATTTCTGCTAGGTGGGTATTAATGAGCTCCGGGTTTGTCGCGACCGTTACGCTGCACTCTCCTGGCCGTTTCCATGGTTCACGCGATCTTATCCCTCTGTCGTTATTGATTCTCTCGACTATTGGTTAGCTGCCCGTTGATAGAACTGCCTTTCTAACAGATCGAACTGCTTCCTGCGGACGGGATAAATCGAACTGCTTCTTTCTTGGAATTGCTTTCTCTTTCGAACCGGCAGGTTAAATGGGCTGCCTTTGTTTGGGCCGAACAACTATTTTTTCCTGCGAAACTGTTAATGGGCTGCGCTTTAGACCTTTAGGTGGCCGATTATCATCATACCCTACTTGACGTTCCTTTCCTCGGTTTTTCCACTATTATCTGGCGGTCAATGCTTTTGGCAGAGAATAAGAAGCAGTTTTGTCAGCTTTACAGACTTAATCAAGTTCTAGGAAGAATTTTCTCATTGAGTTCGGACTTCATATTTTGTCTGAGTCTCAGTTATTTGAAAGATAATTGAAATTTGTTCACATGTTAATTGCTCCGAGGCAAACATTTGCTGATCAATCTTTGGTGTTAGTTGAAAGAATAACTAATATTGCCTTTTTTTTTTTCCTCCACTCAACTGTTACTTCCTGGTGAACTTTTCAGTTGGTAGCTAAGTCTCTTTTAAACTGCCTAACTCATATGTTTGATCTCCAATTGCAAAGTTTCTCGATTCTTCAACCTAAGCTATTATGATTCTAACTTAACTTCTTACATTCTAATTGGTTTCACCATAACTAAGATTAGCTCTATACAATTAGTTGTTTTGTCGATATTTTACATTTCATCAAAACTAAACTCTAAACCTAACTAATATTAAATATGATTAATAATTTTAATAATGAAATAGAAAGTAATGTATGAAAATAGGAGTAGAGGATCTTCTTTGATGAGCAAGTACGTACAATAGTTAGAGCCAACCTTTTTTTTTTAGATGGATTCTAAAATTTAAGAAATTAAGAAGTGGGGATAATTTTTATGCAGATTTTGTTGGATTTGGGATTGATTCTACTAAAATGGAATGATTATAGAGTAAAATTATTGCCAAATTGCTCAACCATATTTCATGACAAGAGCCCTAGCTAACTCCTATCTTTATACTCCTAGATTCCACGATTCTCCACTCTTGAACAATATCAATTTGAACTTATAGTAAGAATGATTTAACAATGGTATGATAAATGATTAGAATTTGAATATTTTTAAATTCAACTATTTAGAGTGTATCGATGCATTTTTATTCATCACAAATTTAAAGGTTATTCAGTACAATATTTGGTATTATTATTAATCGATTGAGATGAGAAGTGGCGTTTGTAGGCATATCTATGTTATGAAATGGGAGCTTGAGAGTCCTAACTCGAGCGAAAATAATTTAAGCATCTTGCATGTATTTAATAGATCATGAGTTTTTGTTTTGATAGAAATAAATGAATCATACGAGATTTAAATTTATATATATATATATATATATATATAGGGTAGTGATCAGGTGAGAATAAGAGTTACTATGAGAAATAAGAATAACTCTCGCGCGTTCATCTCATCAAATCGACGAACAAGATTCATTCTCAGCAAATTGAAAAACGCGGCATTTTTGCCCCAATATCCTGCAGTTTTAGCCTTTAAAGGCTAAAACTGTAAAAATACTCAAACACAAACAACAACCTTCATTTTTAGCCCGATTTACTTCATTTTTAGCCCGATTTACTTCATTTTAAGTCCGATTTAATTCATTTTTACATAAATACGAATTAAAAAAAATTAAACATTTACAAAAATCAACCACAAACCTACCACATCCTGCAGTTTTCCTCACTTTTACTTCAGTTTTGAATAAACACAAATTAAAAAAAAAACTAAATGCAATAATATCAAATATCAAAATTTTGCACAACTGCTATACGGTTTCATTATTACGCCGTTCCATCGCAACTTTTCAATACACTTCTCGAAATAAACTCTTCACATTCAACAAAATTTCAATTCCTCTCTCAAAATTTCTTCAGACATTCGACGGTTTTCTCTGGAATTCTACTCGCTTTTTCTCTGGAATTCTACTCGCTTACGCCAATTTCAAATAAATGAACCTGTAAGATGAAAAATGAACAATGTTAACACTAAAGATGCACAATAATAAAGGAAAAATGAACATCTGAATAACACAATTTTTTTTAAACTATCAACACAATTTGGAATAAATGAACCTGAAAGATAAAAAAATGAACAATGTTAACACTAAAGATGCACAATAATAAAGGAAAAATGAACATCTGAATAACACAATTTTTTTAAAACTATCAACACAATTTAGAATAAATGAACCTGAAAGATGAAAAAATGGACAATGTTAACACTAAAGATGCACCGTAAGAAAGGAAAAATGAACATCTGAATAACACAATTTTTTTAAAACTATATTCATGCACGAATCAATTACAAACAGAGTCTAGAATTCAAAAATATGATCAAATCATCTCCTAACATCAAAAAACATCAATAGAACCATGAACACTATTGAAAATAAAAAATACAAAATATTAAACTTACCTTCAAATGATCGATCAGACATGTCCTCTTCAAATGACCGAACTCCAAAATAAAAAACAAAACTCAACAACAACTACAATTTCGAAGACGAGAGCGATCACGAAAGCCAAATCTAGAAACAAAAAAAAAATCCGATCGAGAGAAGATATATAAATTGAATCGGACGAAGGAGGAATAAGAAATCAGAACGCGCGAAATAAGGCATACAAAACCTAATTAAATATGGAAGCATATACCTTTTAAATTTTAAAAACCCTAAAATTACAAAAATAACATTAATGAATCAAAACTGCAAGATAATCGAGGAAAACTGCACACGGACTAAAATTGATCATGGGCGTTGATATCACAAAATCAAAGGCTGAGATTTATTCTCATTTCTTATACTAAAAACTATTCTCATATGATCACTACTATATATATATATACTTTCTCTATCCTACTTCAATTGTGCATCTTTCCTTTTTCGTCCATTTCATTTAATTGTCCACTTACCTAAAATGGAAAATTAATACACACTCACTAATAAAATATTAATTTTTCTCTATCTCTACTTGTATTAATTATTGTGCTAAAAGTAAAGTGGACAATTCATCTGAAGGGAGTATTAAAAAAAGGTTAGGATCTTGAGATTCCACCACCAGCTTTAACAAGAATCACCTTGAGCAATCCACTTGCTCATTACTATTTCATAAACAAAACAAAATGTCTTTTCAAGAAAATTCGGACCCCCCCCCCCCCCCCCCCAATCATATACTACTACTACTTTTAGTATTTTAAATGAGTCGACTTATATATGAGTTGCTCAAACTTTGATTAAACAAAAATCTATTTAGTAAAACTCATTAGTTAAACGTAAACTCGTGAAAACTCTAAAGTTTCTTCATTTCTTAAATCTGTGTTTTTATACTTTAATTTCTAATATGTATAATAATTCTTTGATTAATTATAATTTTTATAAGAAAAGAATCAACTTAAGTAAATTTTTTTTTTTTGTGAATAAAACTATATACATTTATAAATAATTCTGAATACATAATACATTTAGACTCCATTAGATTTATAAAGTAATAAATAATAAAACTCAAAACTAAATAAAGTAATTTCAAATGCAACATTTCTCAGAGAAGACTAATCTTAAGAAAAGGTAAAAGATAAGGATCTACTAACGGAGTGTGCAAAAAGCACAAATCGGTAGAGAGAATGATTACGTTTGTAACTTTATTATTATTTCGTAAAAATACTTATCATGTTTCATGTTAGAAGCAATTTTGATAATTACTCCCTCTCTCTTAGCTTAATTGTCTTATTTCCTTTTTTGTCTGTCTCAGCTCAATTATCTCATTACGAAAAAAATAATTTTTTCACATTCAACAATAAGATATTAATTTCACTTAACTTACTCTACACTCACATTCTTTGGTTATTATATTCGGTCAACTCGAAACAATTAAGTCGGGACAGAGGGAGTAGCATTTAGCACAAAACCACCGAAACATTTATACATATTGAATTAATATTGGACCGTACTTCAAGTGATTTTAAAAACTTCCATTTGGCCTACATATACACTCAACAAAATCAAAATCGAGTAATATCTTATTTGAATTAATTCTTTTATTATTGAGTTGAATTTTGAACTTTTTGTTGAATATTAATTTCAAACTTTAGTTCAGCCTAAACAATTTTCTAAATTTGGATTATAATTAAAATATTAATTATTTTTTCAAAAGAAAAATCATGTTATTCTAACAATTATGTTTTTTTAATGTGCTCAAATTTAACTTTTTATAACTAATAAAGCTAATTAAAAATTAATCATACTTATTATTCTTAAATTATAAATGTATTAATTTACATATTTCATAATCTTATATTTCATTATAATCTTAGTTAACGAGCTTGCACACAAACTCTTGAATAGAATACTATAAAACTGAAGTTTTATTTTTCAAACGAACCTCAATGAACTATCTTTGATCGAATTGAAGTCCGAATAGTTAAGCCTATTTATATCTCTGCATACACAATACATTTTATATGAAATCTCCTCTAATCCAGAATGACGTGTATCTCTTCACAAGAAAGAATTTAAAAAAAAAAAAAATGGCAAGGAAGGATAATATAATTGTATTGGTCCACTAGCTCCCCTGCACCACCTTTTATTGCGTATATAAAGGCCATGGTGTAACCAAATATTTGATCAACACTAACACAATATTTCACCCAACACTCTTCTCTTTGATGGCATCGTGGACGCAGAAGCAGAACCAGCAATTTGAGGATGCTCTGGCCGTCTACGACAAGGATGCGCCCGACCGTTGGCATAACATAGCCAGAATGGTTACCGGAAAAACCGCCGAGGAGGTGCGCCGGCACTACGAGGCTTTGGAGAGAGACATTATGAAGATCGAGGCCGACCAGGTGCCCATACCTAACTACGGATCCATCTCCGATCAGCGGAGGTAAAGATTATGCATATTAAATTGTTGAAGTTATTATTTTTATGAGAGAATGTGGTTTTTGTTTTATAATGTTTTTCTTGCTACTTAACATGCATCACTATATATTCATCAATGCCGCACTGTTTTCTTGCAAAACTATATATTAATTCATGCACATAATAAGAGATCATGAATATTTGCTCAGTTTTGGGATCATATTTATATAAAATGACTAGTAATTACATATTTTTCTTGATTCATTTGTTATGAATCAAACTTTATCATTGAATACAACACTATAAATTTTCCAATAGTTAATCAAATACCTATTATATTTGTTTCTAATTAAAATACAACACGATAAGCTCTAATATTTTCAAATTAATTTGCTCATATAAGTTCATGAGTTTGAATATTATTAAATCAAAATTTCAATGATTTCGTTAACGAGCTTTATTAAACTACCTTTTTTATGGAATTAAAGTTTAAATAGTTGAAGTATAATTAGAAGAAACCAAAACAAGTGTAATGATACTTATTTTAGATCTAGGCACATGGCTTTGCACCTAAATCGATGATACTATTTGGGTTAATTTTTACCAATTAAGGAAAGGCACGTGACCAAACAATATTAATTATAATGACCCTACTGTCCCTTTGCCGACCCTAAGCGCCGAGGCCTAGGCACAAGACCAACTTGTCTGGATATAGAAGAGGTGACAACAATCTTGTTATAAAATAGTTAAATATCTTTGTTTATTTTGTAATACATTATGAATTCGAGTTTCAACGAGAACATTTGAGTTAAATAGAATTTAAATTAATGCATTAATCAAGAATTAATGCAAAGCTGATCAGATTGTCTTCATCAAAATTAATAATCTTTGCTTTTTAATTCTGTGGAATTCATGCATGCTGTACTGTATTTCTTCTCTCTCCTCGTTTCATGCATATTGAGATTTTGATGTGAGCAGGCTTCTGAAGAATCTGAAGCTGCGGTGATGCATGTATGAAGACTCAATCTGTATTAATGCATAATGTGTTGAAGAAGAATGTAACTATTGTGTAATATATATATATATATATATATCTACGTCGATGGCAAATTAATGTGTGGTTTGTATTGCTATTAATGGAAATGAATTATAAATTAAGCTTATTTAAATATTCTCATTTTTGAATTTGCATGCAATCAGAAATATTATTGAAAATCGATGGCTGAGGAGATTGATGAATCATTCCCCTTAATCCATTTCAACCAAAAAGAATTAAGATTTCAATATATGTATTGTACATATATATTTCTGAGAAAATAAACTTTAATTTTCTTTTCAAGGGAAGTATACATGAGGGAGACAAAATATAGGTATATACACATTATTTATTATCCTAATGTAACTCCGCTTTGAGATCCAGATTCAATGTTGATTAATCTTATATTTATTTATATTGATTTTAATATTGTTATTGTTGATTAATCCTTCATGCAAACATCTTCTCTAAAAATTAATTACAGGCAAAAATTTGCATTAGGCACGCCTAACGGTTTAGGCGGGTTTTCTCCATACCCAAATGGGTTCACCCATTTTAAATAGGGTTTATTAATCCCCAATTAGGATATATTAGATGCATTTGAATTGGGTTAATGGATAAAACTCGCCTAAACTGTTTAGGCATGCCTAACCTAAGACCTTCCCTTAATTATATATATATATATATCATTGAATCTCCATTTCTCATATCCAGTTGATAGTTACACTGTTTTTACGTATTTAATTTTAATATTGCAGTATTGTCTTTATATAAATACAAAACGTGCTCCTTAATCTTAACTATTTATTTAAAATGGCTTATATTGGACACACTATATCTTTTGCCTAATATAAAATAGAATAACTTATTTACCGATGAATTTTTTTTTTTTTTTTAAAATCTTGGCGTAGAACTTGAATGATCGATAGTTTGAGCATTTATGTCAAAATATTCATAATTTGCAAGAGTTGGTAATATCTGCACTTTTTATCCACTTATAAATTATTATAAAAAATGTTATTAAATATGAGAATCGAACGATATAATTTAGACACTTTAAAATAATAAGATTAATTATGCAATAGAGACAAAGGAAGTATTGGGTTGATGTCATACACCTAATATGCCTATCTCCTTATCTTTTGGAACATTTAATAAAGGACCCGTACTTTTGAATGCTGATTCAGCAATATTTTTGTAAAAATGTATGTGAAAACTAATTTACTCATCCTAGAATCTTACCTCCTTTATGATTGGACCAATATATGGTGGTCGGAAATTTACTAATGTCTCGTTTTGTCGCCGTCTCTCTCACTCCTCCTCATAACTTAAGAGAATTAATTGTAATTATATTCATTTCATTTGCGTTTCTAATCTACTTTTAGTTGACATTTTATTTATGCATGTACCTTAGATAATTGGACGAGGTGTGCTTTTGTGTTAAATTAAAGTTGTATTCAAAATAAATAATATATGAGTTATCATTTATATGATATTACCAAGTCACTACAAGAAAAATATTGAACAACAACACTAAAAAGACAACACTTTTCGTTGAAAAGTGTTGTCATAGACTAAAAAGGTGTTGTTGTAAATAAAAGTGTTGTCTTTTAGTAAAATAATACGCTAAAAGACAACGGTTCTACACTAGTGTTGTTGTTTACATGTTGTCTATTATTGAAAAGACAACAGTTGCTAAAAAATACGCTAAAAGACAACGGTTTTACACAAGTGTTGTTGTTTACGTGTTGTCTATTATCGAAAAGACAACAGTTGCTAAAAAATACGCTAAAAGACAACAGTTTTACACTAGTGTTGTTGTTTACGTGTTGTCTATTATATAAAAGACAACAGTTTTACACTAGTGTTGTTGTTTACGTGTTGTCTATTATCGAAAAGACAACAGTTGTATTTGTGTGTTGTTATTCTAATTTGTTTTTAAATTCTAGTGATTCTTATTTAATTTTGATAAAAATACTCTGTAATATTTTGAAGAGTTAAACGTTACATTTGGTGTATTTAATAGTTTTCCCTATATTATTTTATACTTCATTTTTATTTTTTAAAAATAATAACTAAATTTAGGAAACAAAATAATTAAATATAAAATAAAATACCATTAGAGAGTAGACGATTTTATCCATATTTCTAGCTATTACAATAATAATTGTGCGTGGTAAAACCATCTTGCCGATAACCAAAAGATCATAGGTTGAAATACCTTTGAAACATGTGGGTATGTAAGGTGAATTAAATATTTTTAAGTGATTATTCAAAAAAATACATGAAGTGTTTAAAAAATACCTCGATTTTTAGACTAATTATAAAATATAAAATGACAAAACAAATATATGCTAATTTATTTGATTTAGATTAAAGATACATTAATAATTATAATTATAAATGATATAGAAATTATATAATATGTGTATGTAGTTTAGATGGTTGAGCTCCCGTGTATCATGCGCGAGGTACTGGGATCGATACCCCACTTCTCCATTTTAATTTTTTTTCATGTTGGAGAAAAGACAACAGTTTAAAAGACAACAGCTTTAAACCCGTTGTCTTTTTTAGAAACGACAACGGTTTCAAAACCGTTGTCTTTCAGTACCAACTTACAACAACACCACTTACGACAACACTTCAAAATGCCCTACGACAACACTTTTTAACCGTTGTTGTTTCGCATTTTTCTTGTAGTGAGTATTTAGCCCAATTATACTGTGATCAATTTTTTTAAAACTATTTAGGTGGATAGTTTGGATTTATATTTAGGATTGTGCCCGTGAACCCTAATATAAATTAATATATAGGCGTAATCTAAATCTTATTATTAGAAATCGAAATATATATTTCTAATGTATATGCGGCCCTCATCAAATGCAGACATACTTCTTAACCTAATACAAACTCAAATTTCAATTCGACGAGAAAAAGGAATAATATTTATAAATATAAGAATCTACATAATTCCATCATACGATGTCTTTAGGAAATATCCAAAACAAATCCGTACAGACTTGTTCGATTTAGAACGGAAAATAATAATATCATACTATAATGTCGGTCCCAAAAAGTGATGCACGTCTTTGAAAAAGAGAAACCCATCTCAAAGGGAAAATTATATATGTGTACGTGGTCTGTTGAGTTTGAGTGAAGAAAATCCATTAACGATGAAATCTTTTCGGACGGAAAGAGGAGAAGGCTTTTGCGATAAGAGAAAAGGTTTGATTGAAAAAGTAGGAAAGCCTATTTGTGTAACATTCTTTGAGAGAGAGAAATGGGCAACAAATGATAAGGATTCTAACATGTCAAAAGACTGCACGATTTTGATTCAGATTCTTCCAGCATTTTAATTGAATATAACCCAACAAAACTAGGGTCCCTCGATCTTCTAGTGGGAAATATCTCGAAGTTATGCTTCAAGTATTTCTTTTTAATTTTTTATTATTTCAAGTTGAATTTATTTCACATATTATTTGAATGATTTTTATGTATTGTATAGAATTACACTTTATATGTATGCAATTTATATTGATATACTAAATATTTATTACGATAAATGATTGAAACTTCATTTGCATTGGTATGAATCTTATCTTGGATATAACTGAACTAAATCGAGTCGAGTAGTGTATTGCTCAAGTTTGACTTGTTTATATTGAGTCAAGCTTCAGGTTTTTTATTGAATACTTTGGAATTAAAGAACTTAATTAAATTTAAATGAACTTTTTAAATTTAGATTTAAGATATATTCATTATTTTAAATAAATAAATTATTTTATCCCAAAAACATCATATTTGTACTTATTTTTTTTCATTAAACTAACAAAGTTAATTAAAGATTTATAATTACTCTTAATTAATAAATATATTAATTTTACAAATTAATAATTTTATATTTTGAGCTAATTTGAGTTAACGAGCTTATGAATTGAAAACTGTAAAGTTCAAATACAGTTTTTGAATTATTGTGCTTCAGTGTTGGGAAATTTGTTAGAAATTTTCTTATTTTATTATTATGTTTTGTTGGGTTAAAATATGTTAGAAGTCATCTTAGCTTTGCCTCTAGCTAGATAGTTTCAGTATAGTCGGAAAATGTAAAGTCCTGTATAGGATCTCTATCGAATTGTAAGCTGGAACTTATCCGAAGACCAGACTGACCAATTAGTCTTGAATGCGCAAAAAACTCAACAGACAAAGGTTCGAGACGAACTTACAAGTCTGGAATCATATGAGTTTGGTTGAAGAAGTTTGGATGTCTTTCAAGTATGGGTTAAGCAAGTATAGTCTTATCTAGTACACCAAACTTACCAGCATGGGACCAAGCATACATTGATGGATGATGTCACTAGCATGGAGTTGCAAGTATGACGACACCAGCATAGACTTCCTAGTCTAGGTCCCAACGTACAAAGACATGAAGAATCGGTTGAGGAACGTACTGATGAAGTACAAACTTTAAGGATTGGAGATTCTTTAAGGTCTGCAAGCACGACACCAAATTTCATTACCTAGGACAACAAGTTCGAGATTCTCAAACTGATGAATATTGTCATTCAGACACAAAGACGAACTGCCGATATCACTGTCAGAAAAAGGCGGAGCAAGTGCAGAACATGTGGAGAAAGAACCACTTACCCGCCTAGTGCAGCAGTCTACAAAGACACCCGGTTGGACAGAATCCAATTTATCTCTAACGGATATTTATTTCAAACCTTCAACCTCATGGCTATAAATATCGAAGAAATTGATAGAAGAAGGTTACAATGTGCAAACTCAAACTTTACTAGTTATAATACGCATTCACCGAACTTAGTGCGCCAAAGCTAACTGCTATCAAGCTTACTAAACCGTTCGAGGCTTTTTAAGCTTTTCTGTGTATCACCTTAGTGAACACGAGACTCAGACCCTTTGTTCTTCAGTTATTTCTTGGTAGTCTTTCTCTCCAAGAAAGATTACAACTGTTGGTCACGGTTTATCAAAGTAGCAAAGCGGAAATAAGATTGTTCGGTAAGGTTGTACTTATCTAAGCTGATGGTAATGTGTCAGCTTGGTTTGTCAAATCTCGTATAGGTACTTAGCGTCAACTATGCTTAGAGTCAGTATTCAGTATATACTACGACACTTGAGTGTTGAGTTTTAAAAATATAAGTATTCTGACAAACAAGCAAAGAAAGCAATAAATGATAAGTTTATAGTGGTTCAGACTATACCGTTCTACGTCCACTCTTCAGACACTCGGTCTGGTAATCCACTAAGCTTAGAACTATTACAGGTGCTCCACGACCTATAGCTTGTTGGTGACTGCCTCGTCCACCAATCAGAGTGTGGGAGCACCACTCGTCTGGTCCTTGCTAGGTTCTTCGCTTCGCAGCTGCTCAGAGTGTGGGAGCACCACTCAGCCTCCTCGTAGCAGGAATGAGGTGTTTATACTTCCCCGTGAACTATCTCCTCAGCGGCAGGTTGCCCATCAGAGTCAGTGTACAAGATGTACTTTACTGTTGTAGTCTTTCTTGGAGGGAAAGACTACCAAGAAAATAACTCTAGAATACTGAGATTCTGAGTCTCGTGTTCACTCAGGTGACACAAGGAAAGGCTAAAAAGCCTCAAAAGTAAGCTTAAATGGTGTTAGCTTTCGCGTACATTTTAAGACTTTATCTTTTCGGTATGAGTTCACAAATTGTATGGGTTGTAAATTCGTAACTCGTAACCTTCTTCTGTTGATTTCTCCAGTATTTATAGCCATGAGATTGAAGGTTTAAAATAAATGCCCGTTAGAAACATATTGGAAGATGTCCAATAGGATGTCTCTATTGGCTGCTGCGCTAAGCGGGTAGGTGTTGTTTTTCAGAAAATCTGCCGCCTGCTTTGTTTTTTTTTTGTTTTTTTTTTCTGAAATTGATAGCGACGGTTCGTCTTTTTGTAAAAATGACAGTATTTGCCAGTTTGAGGAATCCTATAATGGTTTACCTAGGTAACAAAACTTGGTGTTTTGTGCTTGCAGACTTTAAGGCTTCTCCAATCCTTAAAGTTTGACTTATCAATGCATTCCTCAAGTGATTCTTCTCGTCTTCATGTGCTGGGACCTAGACTAGGAAGTCTATACTGGTGTCGTCATACTTGCAAGTCCATGCTGATGACATATTCCTTTGAAGTATGCTTGGTCCCTGTGTTGTTAAGTATAGTTTGATTGATGACACCATACTTGCTGGATTCGTACTTGGCAAAATCCAAACATTAGCTAGACTCATAGTCATCCAGGCTTGTAGAGTTCATTGTGATTTTTAGACTGTTGAGACTTTCCTGCGTACTAGACTGATTGGTCAGTCTAGTCTCAAGATTAGCCTCAACTTACAACTCGATGAAAGAACCTATATAGGACTTTACATTGTTTTCAACTAAGCTGAAACTATTTGAGATGACTTTTACATGCTTTGACCCACCAAAACATAAAATAAATGAATGATATTTCTATAAAAATTTCTTACAATTTCCCACTTTTTGGTATGGTCATAGACATCTCTAACCTAAGCTGAGGAGGAGCGAAATACTTTTGAGTTTTTACAAATAAGAACTATCCGTCTATAAACTCAGAAAGATTCCCCCACAAGTTCAGCTTTCTCCTACTTAAGATCTTCTCCTTATAAGCTTGGAGAGATATTGCTCATTTAATATTTCATGTAAGTTTAGAGCATATAAATCTTAAGTAAGTAAGAGAGCAAAGAAGCTTGTTGATTACACTAGAATGTGTAAGTTCAGCTATGAAGAGCAGAACATTGTTGGACAAAAAGATATTGTCATCAACAACTCAGTTTATCTTTTAAGTGTTTTCATTACAAGTATAGAGATAAACTAACTCAAGAAACCTATACAAATCTATTACAAGACTATGCTAGGCTACTCTTGGTCTTCATCTTCTTCCATTTGACTACCGCTGGTACTGATCTTATTACCTCATCCAAGGAAGACAGTTAGATTTGCTAGCTAGCTTTTCACTTCCTTAGACTTTCGTCTTCCAGTAGTTCTTAGCCCTCAGCCTCGGAGGTGGTGCAGTTGTGCACTTTGTGGGAAGAAAAAAGTAGTATGTCTTCCAATTTCATCTTCCCCCTCCAACTTCTTTTCTCTTTCGTCTGCCTGTCCTTTTGTCAGCACTTGTGCACCATCGGCAGGCGAAGAAACTCTCTAAGTGATCATGCCCCATGTCACTTTGAGCAGTGAGTTGTTGATTAGTAGAAGGAGATGACAACAGTAGAAGAGATCTTCAGATTTCTTGTGCTCCTTCTACAACTTCGATCTGCTCACGCTCTAATTTTCTGATCTCTTCTTCACCTTCCAATTTCTTCCCCCTCTTTGGCCACACCTCAAAAGGGTATAATCCTAAACATATCGGGTGGCTTCATCTTCTTCTTCATCGAGAGATTTTAGAAGTGTAGAAAATTGGTTTCGAAGTATAAGCTTAATGGAAGGTAGGGTTTGGCAGGGATTATTCACTAAGTGCGATACCAGTGAACCCTATTTATAGACATAAGATAAACAGTGGAATACATGAAATTGATGGTTGAGATCGTGTACCGGAAGGTCGGATCGACTTCTGGGAAATCAACGACGGTTGTGGTGCCCTTTGCCTATGACTAGGGTCGTGGGGTATGATCTGGCTTTCCTCCTCGAGTCCCAAATATGCTGATTTGGCAAGGTGCTATTAGACCACAGACTTCGAAGGAAGATTCAGATATCTCTTCATAATCCTTCGCATTAATTTGCATTAAATGTGGCATATCGCATACGCGAGTTGGTAAATCAACCGTCCCGTCCACAATATGGTCATCAGCCTGTTTGATAAGCTCAACATGCTTCAGGCTCAGTATGCTCGGACAAAAAAAATTTCTGGACGGATCTTTGTTAGTTTAGTCTTCAATCTTCAAATAAAGTGAGAGCTAGGACTCAACTTTAATCTGCATCTCTTCATCTTCAAAAGCTTTGAAAGATTGAGAGCTTGGACTCAATCTTATTCTGCTTAACCGTCTTCAACCACTTGTTGAATCATTTTGATGATATTAACCTTGATATATTCTTTGAATGGTTACTAAAACGGCGTAATGAGAGCTTAGACTCAGTATCATCCTTTGAAAACAAACTTGGACTTAGTTTTATTTCATACTTTTCAAAAATCCAAGAGAGTGAATGAGAGCTTTGACTCATTCTACTCCTTCAATCTCATCAAACTCCATAAGACCGAGTTTGACACAGAGCTTCTTAATGCAAGTTTCTGGAAGCGGTTTCATGAAGATGTTAGCAAGCTAATCGTCAGTACGAATGTACTCCATACTTATGTCCTTCTTTTCGACATGATCACAAATGAAGTGATGTCATATGTCAATGTGCTTGGTTCTGGAGTGATGAACTGGATTCTTCGTGATGCACATGGCACTATCATTGTCGCAGTAGATGGGAATGCATCCTGAATCCACATCATAATTGAACAAATGTTGTTTGATCCATAGAATTTGTGCACAACAACTAGCAGCAGCAATGTACTCCGCTTCTATCGTAGACGTCGCAACCGAGTGTTGTTTCTTGCTGAACCAGCTTATCAGCTTATGTCCAAGAAACTGACAAGTTCCACTCGTGCTCTTGCGATCAATAAGACAACCTCCAATGTCTGAGTCTGAGTATCGATTGAGAATAAGCTCGTCTTATCTTGGATACCAAATTCTATATGACTTAGTACACTTCAGATATCTAACAATTCTCTTGGCAGCATCCATATGCAATTTTTTTCGGATTGGCTTGAAATCTAGCATAAGCTGGGCAAATCTAGCATAAGCTGGGCAAATTTCTCTCAATGGCTCAAATTTCTTGATCCAGATAATATCATCGACGTAGATATGAACCAGTAAGTGTCTTCTTCATCCTTGATCAGAAACAAGGTTCTGTCGATCTTTCTTTTTTACAAAACCATTCTTTAGTAGGAATTGTGATAGGGTCTCATACCAAGCTCGCGGCGTTTGCTTCAATCCATATAATGCTTTCCGCAGCTTGTATACTTGATTGCCTTCTTCAAAACCAGGAGGTTGTTCCACATATACTTCTTCCTTTAGTTCGTCGTTGAGAAAGGCACACTTCATGTCCATCTGATAGACAATGAATCTATGATGTGCAACATAAATATGTGTGTGAAATTACCATTTTATCGATGTATTTGAGTATTTGTTCACATTTATTTCACCCACATATCATAGATTTTTGCTTGTTTTTGTTGTGTTTTCGTGTTTAGTTGTGTTGAAGTTGTGTAGGAGAGCAATTGAGCATAAATCTTCGAGTTTTGCCAATTTTTGAAGAGATTTCGACCCAAATTTTGCATGAGCTAAGAGAATTTCGACCCAGATGAAGAATGGAGAGCAGCAGGGGTGAAATAGAGCACAATTTCGACCCACACCCATTTGGGTTTGGTCGAGATTTGCCTCTGTAGGGCAAATATCGACCGAAGTCTGCTTAGTTGGGTCGAGATTTTCCTTACAGAGGCAAATTTCGACCGAACCCTTCTGGTCCCAGGTGATATCCTGCGGAATTTCTAGAATTTTCTAAGTTTTGGCAAATCTTGGGCGAGACGGATCAAACCCGGGCAAAATTTGGGTCTGTTCACTTAATATAAATAGGGGAGAAATGAAATTGGCAAGGACTTTTGGCTTTTTGGTGATGGTTACTCTCTCCAAAAACACTTCCCACTCAATCCAAACATCAATTGAAGAGGATCCCAAGGCCAAATTCATCCAAGTGGTGGAGAAATGAAGATTGAAGAGTAGATCAAGGCATAATTATCCAAAATTGGGGGAAACCTCTATTCAACTTCTACTTTGTAATGGATAAGCTTTACTTTTATATTCAATTGAACGATTTACAAAGTATGAGCTGCTAAACTTTCATAGGATGTTGGATTGAATGATGTAGTGGATGATTTTGATCAATTGAATGCTTGTTTACCTCTTCCCAGTTGATTAAGACATGCTAGAGCTTGTTCTTCATTCAAGTAATGTAGATATGAGTCAATTGAATAGAGGTTAAGTGTCCACGATCGTTTGGGAGTGTCATAGGATTAGATAATGTAACTTTTTGATAATCTTATCTCATCTACGATTAATTCACTGGTGCTAAGGGATTAGTCATTTAAGAGTGGATTGACCGTCTCTAGGAAGATTAAACCGTGTTTGCATCATTCAATTGGCTATAATTGTTCATTGCAAAGTTCTTTCCAATATCCTGCTTTTCCCTCTATTGTGTTCAATCGATTAGTGGTCGTTCTTAACATTGTTGGAGTAGTTGTCATTTGGATTATGAGTGACTAGGATGATGATGATTGTTAGCTTTAATTCTTGTTTTGATATTGTTGGCTAGATAGATAGATAAGATTTAATTTGTGTTTAGTCAATACTCAAAATCAACGACTAGTAAGTACTTGGATATAACCGCAACACAGAAGTAACTGGTATTCTAGTGGGCAATTTAAGAAGTTCTCGGATTTGACATTTTATTCTTGCATCGCTTTGGACTCGGTTGATTTTATTGATCGAATTTTTAGCGTATCAAGCATAGGTTAGAAATAGCCTTATAGCTTCCAGTCTGGCTATAGGGGCAAAGGTCTCATCAAAATCGATTCCTTCGCACTGCGCATATCCTTTGGCAACTGGTCTGGCTTTGTTTTTTACTATGTTACCAGCTTCATCTCGCTTGTTCTTGAATACCCACTTGGTTCCTATGACTGACTGAAGTGATGGACGATCATCTAAGTCCCAAACATGATTACGAGTGAATTCTGCAAGCTCCTCTTGCATGGCGTTTATCCAGTTAGCTGATTGAAGTGCGTCTGCTACTCTTGTTGGTTTGACTTGAGAAATGTAACACGTGAGTAGCGCACCGCCTTGTTTGGTTCGAACTAGATTGGCGATATCATCCAGTACAGCTTCTTCTTGATGGTTATGAAGCTATTTGGATCTTTGAAGTTCTTTGACCTCGATGGATTGAGTGAAGGGCTCCTCGAAGTGAACGATTGCGACCGACACTTTTGTGAGAAAGTAATCTTCAGGGATGATCTTGTTTCCCAATACTTCATTGTTTGTGCCTTGATCGGATAAGATTGGAGGGTGAGTCTGAGCATGGTCTTTAGTGTGAGCTCTATCTTCAGTCCGTACTTTGCTTCAGCACTATCTTCGACATTCGTCTGAGCTTGAGCATCCCAATCCTAGCTTCTTGATCATCAGCCTGGCTTCAGTATTACCAATATGAATTCCTAGGTCTTCATGTTCTTCATCAGCATTGTCAGCTTGGAAGACACAAGTATGAATTCCTCCTTGATTTCTGCTTTCTCTTAAAGAGGTCTCATCATGATGTTGGTTGAGAAGGTCCATCCTTCATGGATCTAGTCGAAACAGTCAAATGCATTGGAAGAATTCGTGCCCAACTGTTTATTGACATCATTGATCTCAGGAATGTCTTCTCCCAATTCTCTCATGGTCCTGCGCACTAGAATAGTTTCATAAAAAATAACATTACATGTTATCTCCACAAGTTTGGTAGTCTTATTGAATACTCGATATCTCTTGTAAGATGGGTGTCCATATCCAATAAACACTCCTTCATCTGCCTTGGGAGAAAAATCACTCAATTTAGACTTTCCATTGTTGTGCACAAAACATGGTGAACCTAAGCACGAAGATAAGCTAAGGAAGGCATACGACCATGATATATCTCGTATGGGGTCTTCCGTAGTCTTTCATTGATGGTGCTTCTTTTTTATTGTAGCATGCCGTCATCAATGCTTCGCCCTAAAATTTCTCACCCAAGCTGATCTCGGCCAACATGGTTCGAATTGCTTCCTTCAGCGTCCGATTCTTTCGTTCTGTTATGCCATTCTGCTGCAGAGTTCTTGGAGTAAAACACTGATGCTCGATGCCTGCTTCCGCACATAAATCCATCAGAGACCCGTTGCAAAACTATGTTTCATTGTCAGATCTAATTCTCTTTACTATAGTCTCTCGCTGATACTGTACTCGCATGATCAGTTCTGGCAGTATGAGTTCCACTTCGCCCTGGCTCTGAGAAGCTTGATCCACGTATAGTGCGAGTAGTCATCTACAACTACCAGTGATAATCTCTTTCCTCCAATGGTTGGGGGAGTTATAGTACCAAACAAGTCCATATGGAGTAACTCCAGCACTCGTGTAGTGCTTGGGCTTACTGCTTTGTTCTTGAAGAGACCTTGGTTTGCTCCCCTTATTGACAGGCCTTGCATACTCCTTCCTTCTTGAACACTTCATTTGGTAAACCCTTTACCAAATCATGCTTAGCCAAATAGTTGATTGTCTTGAAATTCAGAAGGCTTAATATTTTGTGCCATAGCCAGTTGATTCAGCCGTATTGGTGGCAAAAAAGAATGAATCAGTCTGCTCGCTTTGCCAGTCTACAACGTAGAGTCCACCTTTGCGAACTCCCCTCAGCTTGGTGTCTCCAGTACCCTTATCTTTGATTTGACACTCAGATTCGTCGAAAGAGACAACATACCCATTCTCACTGAGTTGCCTGACGCTGAGTAAGTTGTGCTTCAGATTGGTGACGAGCGACTCATATATTAATCTCAGCCCATTTTGCTCGATGCATCCTCTTCCAATGACTCTTCCGTTGTAATTGTCACCAAACAACACTGGTGGTCCTCGCATCATGTTGATCTCAAAGAAAAATTCCTTGTTTCCTATCATGTGAGTTGAGCATCCGCTATCAAGAATCCACTCACTTTTCTCCTGCAATACATGTTCTTGCATTCACGAAAATTAATAATTAGGTCTCCGAGTATCTGCAGGTCCTACTGGATTAGCTCGTAGTCTTGTTCTCACCGACACGAAAATCCACACTTTTGTGATCTTAACAGCAGATGTAGTCTTGTTCTCACCGACATGAACTTTTCCTTTCTTCTGAAATAATGCATGTTTTTTGATTGTGAGGGTGTGGCTGTGTGTGGAGTTCTCTCGGAAGTACGCTTCTTTTGAGAACCACGGAATCTGTGTTCCAGATGTAAGTACCTTGGCGATAGCTTGTTGCACAAGTGTGAACCACCTCGGTTAGCCTTCATAGCCTTTAAATAGAAAGTATGATTTGGCTCTGGCCTTAAGTAGATGTTCCCCTTACTTGGTATGTTCCTCCTCTCAAGTTGTACTTGAGATTTGGTTCCCCGGTTGGTATACTGACCGGATTGAGTGTTCAACTTCTTCGTAGAATGTACTGACTGCTTAGCTGAACTGGTCAAGTAAGTTGACTTTCCCGCAGTAGGAACGTACTTCTTGGTCAACTTTTGAGGCCGTATTGACTTCCTATCAGTATGAGATGCCAGCTTAGGGTTATTCTATTTAATCAGCTTACCCTTTGACTTGGACTTATTTATCTCATTCTAATCTATCAGTTTGAGGTTGTTGGCTAACCAACCTTTAGCGTTGCCAGTATGAAACGACACTTTAAATGCTACATCTTGACCGCTTGACTCACACTGTGTACTAAGGTGTTCTTTGATAAAAACAATGGGTCTCTTAGTACCAGTAAGGGCATGATTTTTATTGTTCAAATCATTTTCATATCCTAATCCTGACTTATCTGAAGGCTCTCTCATGCTTTGTATGACTTCATCAAGCCCTCTTAAGCCTTTCTTTTAAAAAAATAAACAAAGTTTCTCATCTTGCTTAAGGATGGTTTAAGCTCAAGGATATACATTCAGATTTTAAATCTTGAAAATCTTTAAGTAGTGTTAACTGTCTTCCTTCAATTTTGCTAGCTCTTCACTGAGAGACCTCGATTTTACAATTTCCTCGATCAAGACAGAAACATGTGATCTCAGTGAGGTGTTTTCATCAGCTAAGACATTTTTTGTTTCATAATTTTTTTAAAATTCATTCGATAAAGTGTCTAGAGTTATTTCCTCCGAGTTAGAACAGTATTACTCAGATTCATAAAAAACTTATGCTGAGTGAATAGTAACAAGTGAGGTGATTACCTGCTCACTTGAAGCTGAGAGAGTTGTCTCAACTTCTGCTTCAGGATCTTCTTCAGCTTCTTCTTCAATCGCGATCAGGAATGCTTGATGTGCTTCCTCGCTAGCTTCTTCTTCAGATGAGTAATCCTCATCATGATCGGGAATGTCCGGCATCTCTATTCTTGTCAGCATGGCTTGTGCTACGGCTTTTGATGCTCAGTGCTCAAAGTCCATTCTCAGTCTCTCCCTTTCCTCATTGTCTACAAAAAGATAATCGAACTTTAGATGTTCGGAGGAACCGCAATGGAAAGACGCTCTTGGGGCTCTCTTGATGGACCTCTTTTATTATGTGTCGGGTGCTTCCTTCTTCCCTTTTGCCTTCTCGAGGAGTTTGAAAAGACTCCTCATTTTTTCTTCAAGCTCGACAATTGAGCTTTCTTCCTCCCTGGATTGAGAACTAGATGTCATTTGTTTCTCTTGTATTAAGCTTGACTGACCAGTTGGCCGGTCAGTATGGAATGGTTTCTTGGGTTTCCACTTAGAATCCCTCTTTACGAAGTAAGCTACGTCTTCAGCTTGATTACTTGGCAAGCTGGCTGCTCGTTTGGTTTTGTTCTTGTTCACCATTTGAATGTCCCATTCATGGGCTTGTAGTTGGGCGAACAACTCCTTGGTCGTCATTTTGGATAAATATCCTTATCTTTTAATGCGATTGTTTTGACGAACCAATCTGCTTTTGGCATTTTGGATAGGATCTTAGCATTAAGATTTGCGTTTGAGTATAGCCTATCCAAAGTCTTAAGCTCGTTGACGTTGGCATTGAATCTCTTCTCCATCGCCTTTATGGTCTCTCCAGGTTGCTCTGGAATGACTCATACTTGTCAACACACACTTGCAGTTTATTGCGCTTCATCTG
This sequence comes from Plectranthus barbatus, assembly GCA_026898455.1. Taxonomy (NCBI): domain Eukaryota; kingdom Viridiplantae; phylum Streptophyta; class Magnoliopsida; order Lamiales; family Lamiaceae; genus Plectranthus; species Plectranthus barbatus. Next base: position 111,317 of record JAPKLW010001456.1, read on the forward strand.
ATCAGTTTCGTTGCAAAGTGTGTCGAGGTAGCTCCATACTTCTTGGAACTGTTGAAATGTTTGACTTCCTCCACCAAGGCGTCGGGTAGGGAAAATAGTATGGCTTCTAGAGCTATAGAGTCGAGTTGATTTATTCTTTTGTCCTCTGGACTCTGCTTGTCGTATGGCTTCTCGACGATCCTTGTGCCTACATCTCCAAGAGGTGGAAGGGTTTTAGTAATCTTTATTAGCCCCTTTTCCAGTACCTCTATCATCTCAAGATGAACACTCTTCAGCTTAATAGATGATCTCTTCTTCCACATCTCGTACTTTTTTGGATTGTACGGCGGCAATTTTATCATGTTTATCATGGTTGCACCTGAGCTAAGTTATGACAATGAAAAGTGTGCAAGGAATGGATACCAGACCTAAACGAATCAAAACGACCAGCCTCTAAGGATTGACCACTCTAAAATCCACTTGTTGGTCCCGATTTATCAGAGTATAAAGTATATGCACAAATAAAATAAGATTGTTTGTTTGGTAAGATTGCACTTATCCAAGCTGATGGTAACGTGTCAGCTTGGTTTATCAAATCTCGTTCATGTACTTAGCGTCAACTATGCTTAGAGTCAGTATTTATTATATACTACAACACTTGGGTGTTGAGTTTTAAAAATATAAGTATGCTGACAAACAAGTAATGAAAACAATAAATGACAAATAGATTTATAGTGGTTCGGACTAAACCATCCTACGTCCACTCTTCAGACACTCGGTCTGGTAATCCACTAAGCTTAGAACTATTACAGGTGCTTCTACGATCTATAGCTTGTCGGTGAATGCCTCGTCCACCGATCCACAAGCGGACTTGTCTGGTCCTTGCTTGGTTCTTCGCTTCACAACTGTTCAGAGTGTGGGTGCACCACTCAGCCTCCTCGTAGCCAGAATTGGGTGTTTATAGTTTCCCCGTGAACTATCTCCTCAGCGGTAGATTTCCTGTAAGAGTCAGAGTACAAGATGTTCTTGACTGTTGTAGTCTTTCTTGGAGGGAAAGACTACCAAGAAAATAACTCTAGAATACTAAGATTCTAGGCCTCGTGTTGACTCAATTGACACACGAAAAAGCTAAAAAACCTCGAAAGTAAGCTTAAATGGTGTTAGCTTTTGCGTACACTATAAGACTTTATCTTTTCGGTATGAGTTCGTAGATTGTACGCATTGAAAATTTGTAACTCGTAACCTTCTTCTGTTGATTTCTCCGGTATTTATAGCCGTAAGAAAGTTTGAAATAAATTCCCGTTAGAGACAAATTGGAAGATGTCCAATCGGATTTCTCTATTGGCTGCTTCGCGTAGGTGGTGCTTTTCCAGAAGTTCTGCGCCTGCTTTGCCTTTTTCTGACTTTGATAGCGATGGTTCGTATTTTTGTTATAACAGTATTATTTATAGGTTTGAGGAATACTGAACAGGTTGTCCTAGGTAACGAAACTTTGTGTTTCGTGGTTGCAGACTTTAAGGCTTCTCCAATCCTTAAAGTCTATACTTCTTCAGTGCATTCCTCAAGCGATTCTTCTCGTCTTCATGTCTTAGGACCTAGACTAGGAAGTCTATGCTGGTGTCATCATACTTGCAAGTCCATGTTGATGATGTCATCCTTTGAAGTATGCTTAGTCCATGTGCTGTTAAGTATGGTTTGATTGATGACACCATACTTGATGGATTCGTACTTGGCAAAATCCAAACATTAGCTAGACTCATAGTCATCCAGGCTATAGAGTTCATTGTGAACCATAGCCTGTTGAGTCTTTCGTGTGTACTAGACTGATTGGTCAGTCTAGTCTCAAGATTAGCCTCAACTTACAACTCGATTAAAGAACCTATACAGGACTTTACATTGTTTTCAACTAAGCTGAAACTATTTGAGATAACTTTTACATACTTTGACCCACCAAAACATAAAATAAAGGAAGGATATTTCTATCAAATTTCCTAACAACAAAAGTCAAGTACGTCTTGTACTTTGACTCTTACGGGCATTCTGCCACAAAGGAGATAATTCAAGGGAGAACTCTAAACACCCTATTTCAGCAACGAGGAGGCTGAGTGGTGTGCCCACACTTCGAGGAGCTAAGAAGGGAAGAACTAGCAAGGACCAGGTGAGTGCGCTTGTGGATCGGTGGACGAGACATTCATCGACAAACAATAGATCGTAGGAGCACCTATAAAGTTCTAAACTTAGTGGATTACCAAACTTGAGTCTGAAGAGTGGACATAGGACATTTTGGACCGAACCACTATAAATTCTTGGTCATTTATCGCTTTCTCTATTTCTGTCAACTTACTTCATTTAAAACTCAACACTTAAGTGTTGTAGTATATTCTAAATATTGACATTAAGCATACTTGACGTTTATAACCTGAACTAAAGATTTGATAAACTAAATTGACATGTCACCATCAGCTTAGATAAGTGAAAGTATACCGAACTTATTTATTATTTCCGTTGTGCATTTCAAGTATACTCTGATAAACCGGGATCAACATTTACTAAATAAACTCAAATAAACTTTGATTAAATTGAGATCTAGCTAACTCATGATTAACTTAGTTCACTTATATCCTTATAAGTTTCATAATTGTATTATGTTGAGATGAAATATTTAAGATCTTTCGAAATTTGTTGGATATGATAATTGTATGAAAAAATAAAATATAGAAAGCACTTTACCTAGGACTTTTAGGTTATGGATTCAAACTTTTATAGGTATATATAAGGTGTGATGTGTGTTTTTAAATCAATGTTAAAGTTTTTTTTTAATTAAAGTTATCATGTAATTAAGTAGGGGAGCAACTCAACTAACTTAACGGATAAATAACTGGAAAATCTGATGACAAAAAATATATTCAACTGATAATGGAATCAAAAATAATAATGGGAATATATATGGACATTTATTACAGCACTATAACAAGAGGGTTAGCAAAATAATTGTGAAAAGTTTAAAAGATAATTTAATTGTTTAATTAAAATTGGAAATATAAAATCTCAATCAAATAGTTAAAAACTTTCATAACTTTCAACTCAGAATTTAAGAAATTTAATATTTTTTTTTTAATTTAGGATCCATATTTTTTCATGTAAATTAAATAGTTTTATTCCAAGTGATGGGGTGGATTCGGTCAAATCTCTTTTCCAAAAAAGCTTGGAATAATTCCGATCAAAACAATGCTGATTTAGTACGATTACGAATTGATTCCACAAAAATAAAGATTTTGCTAGCTAGCTAGGAAATCCATTCCAATCAAGTGGCCAAAAAAATATATATTTCTTCCCTATAAATAACTATTACTCCCTCCGTCCCATTAGAGTAGTCCCATTTCTTTTCGGCACGGAGATTAAGGGTTGTGAGTGTAGTGGAATTAATATTTTATTGGTGAGTGTGAAAAAGTTTGCCATTTTAGGAAAATGAGATTAATTTATAGGACAAACAAAAATGAGAACTGAGACTACTTTAATGTAACGGAGGGAGTATTATTTTCTCTTTGAATAAACCAATGAGATCGACTGAATCAACAGATCATAATTAGAACTGTCTAGATCTTCACTGCCTTCACTATCACCAAATTCAACATCTTTATTATATATAATGTTGGGACCCAAACTTTAATATTATTACAATTTTGTTTTTGAACATCTTTTAAAAAGTCTCATAATTAATGTAAATATGTAAACTCTTATATCTATATAATTTTCCGATATCGGATATGATTTTTGCCATATTCAACAATTATCTCCCTAACACGTAAAAGCAAGTATTTGTGGCCTGCTAAAGAGCAATCTAATTACATCAATATTCATTGAGGAGAGTCATCACAAATTCGGTCTCCAAGTATGCCTGAACGTGGTTCATTTATCACAAATGGTGCCATTTGTTGGGACTACAGCTCCAACATTAGTATGACAAATGTATACCCCACACCCACATCAAGGAAAAAAAAGATGGATTTCCTTGGATATATATAAAGCAGTTTGGGATCGATGTACGTAAACAAAAAATACAATATCATACTAATGTCGAAGTTTCAATCCCTAACACATGATAATCAGGGGCGGATGCATGTATTAAATTGGGGGTACACTTGTACCCCCAATTTTTTTTATTATTAAATATATATATATTTTTTATTATATATATATATATATTTATTATTTTTATATATAAATATTTATATAATGTACCCCAATTTAATTTTATGTGTACATTGTATCCCCAATTATAATATTATGGATCCGCCCCTGATGATAATATCCTTCCTCCCACTTCATCAACTAGGTCATCCCGAAAGTTCTTTGTCTGTCATCAGCTTGCTCAAGTAAGAAATTAAATATAGGGCAAGTTGTTGGACATTATGAATCTAATAAAAGTTGAGCCAAAGCAAAGTAAGAATATCCGGTGTATTAAAATTTTAAAATTAATGAAGAGGTAGGGGTTTCATATTCGAGGATCTAATCCCATGATTTATGATCCACTTGCAGAAGATGATGATTTTATAAAAGACAAGAAAACGACTTTTCAACATTTCAACACAAACCCTCCCTAGTTTAGGGTTTGAAAGAAAATTAAATTCCCAATTCTTCACTTTTTTTTTTCTAACTTTAATAATATTTTTCTGATAGAGAAAAAACTTGTATGCAGCAGCACACATAGACAAGTCGATCCGATTCAGTTGGTCATGTGTTTCTTTCTTTCTTTTCTTTTCTTTATTATTTTTAGGGTCCAAACTTATAGTAGGGATTAAATGATGCTAATCTTTTATATGGATTTTACTATGATAATTATCATATATTATAGTCACTTGTTATTCTTTTTGGGTAAGAGAAGGTGAAGATTGATTTCAAAACACCTTATTAAAATTTAGAAGGTGTTTTATAGAAGATATACATTTTTAAAGGTTTTTCTTTAATCTATAAGATTTAATTATTTATAGATTATACCTCATATGTATTAAATGATACTCCTCATTTTCTAATAAATAGTACTACTATATACTATTACTAGATTTCTTTTTGGAAACGTTTACATTAAAAAAAAAATTCAATCAAATCAATTGTAAATATTATCAAAAGATTCTACAATTATTAATTAATTTGAAAATGTCAGTGCTAAACTACAATAAACCCTAACTTTGAAAGAGACATATATTATCAAATCACAAAAGGGTGTAAAAAAAGGTTGTGAATTCTTTTGCGATAAATCCTTTAATTTATTCTTTTTTCTTTGCATTTCTGCTGCCTCTTACTTCATGGGAATCACATATTCCAACCCCCAACGAAATAAAAGATAAATGCAAATATTCTTCAAGTTGCTGGGGAGAATAATCACCTTTTCTTGCATATATAAACCTACAAAATCGTTCATATCCATCAAACATCATATCTGTCTCTCTCTCTCTCTCATCCAAGCTCCATACCTACATTAATTCTCTCAGCTCCAACTTGATGGCATCAAGCTCCATGACATCTTCATCATGGACAAGCAAGCAGAACAAGCAATTCGAGGCTGCTCTAGCCAAGTACGACAGGGACACACCCGACCGATGGCACAACATTGCCCGAGCCGTCGGCGGCAAGTCGGCCGACGAAGTGAGGCGCCACTACCAGGCCTTGGAGAGGGATATCTCCAACATTGAGAACGATCATGTCCCTATCCCTAATTACAGAGCCATCCCCAACGGCAGAGGATCTTCTTAGCCCTATATTATGTTATATATAGGTACGTCCATATATGTATATAACTATACATACTATAATCATATACTTATTTCTCTTTTCTGATTTAATTAGCATTCGATTTTTAACTCATGATTCGCCTATGCAGGATTGTCAAGAATCTGAAACGGCAGCGATCAATTTATTAAATTCCTGTAAGGTTTGTAGAAGAAAAAAAAATGTGATGCAGATGCATATATAATGTAATGTATATTATGGTTTCTTGTGGTTAATATAATTTTGTGGGATTGTTGGTTTTGATGGAAGACATGGGGCTAGTTTTTTTTCTATCCAAATCATGATCAAATATTATATGAAATTTGTACACTCATTAATTGATCAATAAATTGATTACACACATATTATAATGTGTTGATTCAACTCAACGAAAGTGGGTCTAAGAAAACCTAATCTACTAATAAACTAAAATAAAAAGGTACCATACATTGATAATTTCGCCACTGATCCTCTAAAAAATAATACTACCTCCGTCCCGCTAGAATAGACCATTTTTATTTTGACACATTAATTTCAGAGCTAGTGTTTAGTAGTTAATTGTGGTTAATAATAAAATTGGCAATCATAATTAACTTATTCAAGACTTAAATAAGTTAATTATGATTGTCAATTTTATTATTAACCACAATTAGCTACTAAACACTAGTTCCGAAATTAATGTGTCAAAATGAAAAGGGCCTATTCTAGCGGGACGGAGGGAGTACATCATTAATTTAATTTTATGTTTTTCTATTATATTTAACATAAATATACAATAAACGATAATAACAATCTAATTAATATTCGTCAATTTTTCTCTAAAATATTACAGCTTCAGTAATTTATTATATATACTATTTTTTAAATAATAAAAGTATTGTTTAGTTTTGATATGTTAAACCAAGTTAATTGTCAGTCGAATGTATATGATTGACTAGATAGAACATGTTATTAGAGTGATTCCAAAATTGTAATTTTTGTATATATTCATCAAGTTGTAATAAATTAAGGAATCATCTCACGTCAGTCAAAGAAAGGACTAGTCGAAGATTTACGCAACTGACACTTAGTCAATTGGTGAAATTAGTCAAAGGTACGAAGACCATTATCGACAAAGACAAAAAGAACTAGTTAGTTGAACCATGTCAAAAGAATGACTGAAGACAAAAGGCTAAGGTTTCAAACTTAGTAAATGACAGGCTTGTCAAGGCCTTAAAAAATAATTATGCTTATGACAAATAATTTGTGGAGCGGTGAGCAAGGTCGAATCCATATAGAGAAAGTATTAAATCAATTTCTAAAATAAAGCTAATGTAGAAATAAACATAAGCAATCAAATGGGCGGTTTGGGTTTTCAACTTTATAAACTAAAGAAAGTAATTAAAAGAGAACAAACTTCATAGATTGAAACAAATCTAGTTGAGGAGAAAATCACAGGAATTGATTTGCGAATTGATCATCGTTTACTTCAAATAAATGTCAAATATCTATGAAAAAATCGATTTATAACTCAGCGCACATAAATCGATACTAATCGACAATCTTACACAGCATAAGAAATAAGATTAGTTCTTCATCTTGCTAAACCTCATAAATTACACCTAACATGAATTTAATTGGTTTGTGTCTACTCATGGTAGTCAATCAATGTCCAACACGCAATCAATTTAACTAGAAAATACGATTGATCAAATTATAAAATGTATCTACGAGCCCGAAGATATTAATTGATGGTTTTATATACTGAAAGCATTATGATTGGTATATTATGTACAAGGTCGATTGGTTAATATACTGGGAATCATAAATGTTGTATGTTCATCTCCTGTCTGAATTAACAAACATGTGTCACAAACGCAATTATCCTCTTATCTCGTCGATAGAGAGATCATACGGTGTGTAGTAGATCACGGAAGATCGTATGGATCGTTTGACCTAGCGAGATATAAATGGTTATCACAGCTGAGACAGTTCCAGGATAAACTGCCGGTGTAGGCTGCAACATACGCAGTAATAAGCATCTTGTCTTGGATGGCTTGGTATGCTGGTGTGGGGCACACATTGATAAGGACCTAAGTCGAGATCGATTCTTTTATCTGACATTAAAAGAATCTAGATCTCTATGGCTTGATGAGATACTAAGCCTATATGAAGGTACAGAAGTATATGCAGATTGTGTATTACTTTGAGTTGCAGTGAAAGGCTCTAGTTGAGCTTGTATATCTGTATCTTGGGTAATAGCAGTTTGTGTATGACTGTCTGGTACTGGAACTAGGTAACCACATCCAGTATAGGATGGTGACATTCCCTAAGCAGCTCAAAAGGTTCGTTATGCTAAAGTCCTGCAGGCTGATTAAGTTCAAGCATAAGTGAAAAAGGTTTGAGTGGATTGACTCAGGAATATAAGATGTTAATTAATTAAATAGCTTGTCAGAGCTTAAATTAATTAACGAATGTCTGTAACCTTAAATGTGGGGATATACCGAGCCCATGCAACCCGTACCTCAAAACGTGGTAGCAAATAGGTAGGACAGTATTGATTCTCTGGTGGAATGAATTAATATTAATTAATTAATTATATTATGGGTTGAATATGGGAATTAATTACTTGATAGGCCTTATTTGTTATTTGCATTCTGGTCCCTGGTCTGGCCCATGAAACTCAAGCCCAATAGAAGTCCAGTATCTTCCTATAAATAGGCCTCAGTTCCTCAGATCTCAACACACCACAAGATCATAAGCTGCACACAGCAAACCAGGTTCTGGGAGCTGTGATGATAGACTAGATCTGAGAAACAAGGAGGAAATTTAGCTTCTCAACCGGGCAAGGAATTTGAAGGGAATCTTCACCAGATATTCAGATTGAGTTGGGATACAGATCAGGAGGATTTTTCTATCTTCTCTCTCTCTCCTTGTTTATTCGAAAATAATTATCTTATTTTCTTAAGATTTATTTCCTCAATCTGTTAGGAATTAAATCTTTGTGCGTGGGAAAGATCAAGAGGAATCTCCGCGCACTCGTTCTTCAGGGTTTCGCAATCCAGGTATTCCGCATAAACCCCCTTATGCATATTCAATAGGAGCATGCTAGGATTAATCATAGGCATAGCAATTTATTTTTGATATTCCAATTAACGATCCTTGGCAAATGGACTTTGTGATTCAGTTCACGAATCCCTTCATTAACCAAACCAAATCGATAGAATAAAATCGCAAGAAAAGAATATTCAAATCTTGAAAAGCATGTAAACCGGTAAACTCACAACCCAATAATTCAGTACTTCAACTAGAAACAATGTTTAGCAATCCATGAAGGTGAATAACTCCACATAAACTTCGTGTAGAAAGTTGCTCCCTCTTGGAGAGGATCCAAAGATAAAGTTTCTAACCTCATCTAATCCTATTTAAATTAATGAAAAGATAATAATAAATGAGAAATCCCCTAAAATAGGTCTTTTAATGTTGGGAATATTAATTACAAATCGTAACAGACAAAATCAGATCAATTGTTGAAGCTCCAGATTCCAAATCCCAATTTTTATGAAAACCCACAACTTTCCTTTTTCATTCAAAACGCCAACGAAGTGTCTTATTAAGGCACGACTTAGCCAAAGTATATGCTTAAGGCAAGACCTCGATAGTCATGATTGTAGATTCTTGCTATTTCTTCATAAATCATCCAAAATGCTCATAAAATACATCAAAGTGCACTTGAGCTTGATTTTGACCTTCAAAACACAAAAGCAACCAACATTATATGATTTTAAGCATTTAAACATTAAGAATAACAGAATCTAGATATGATATAGATAGATAAAATCAAGCTCATCAAAATCCCCCACACTTATACAATGCTTGTCCTCAAGCATAGAATGAATGCAAGAAAATTAACTCAAGATCAAACAACATACAATAAAAGATACAAATAAGAATGAGTATCTCGCTGCAAGTCATCAAGTCAATGTTCTAGAGATTCAATGTTCCGAGTAAAAGAAACTTCAACACTCTTACTAAGATTCTCTCAATACGCTTAAATGTTTAAAATGTTTAAGGGACAAGATTGCTCAAAAGCCAATGCAAGAATCGAGATTTACCATATGCTTGCCAATCAGTCACATCTTCACCACTTATTTTAGACTTAAAATTGTTCAAAATCAAAATGTCTTTGAATTCGGTTGTAGCGTGGTTTGGGGTGAGGGTGATATTAATTTGGGAACTAGCTTCATGAATCATTAGTCAACACACACCCCACAATGACAAAGCAGTAAGGTCATGCTTTAAGGAATACCAAAGCTAAAGAAATCCTTATTCTCTGAATGAGTTTCAGAAATCCTCCCTCTTGTTTATTATTATTTCTCCTCCTATTTTTTTATGACTTCATTCTCTTATTAATTTTTTAGGGGCATTTTTTATTTGTTCTTTTTGGGAAAGCTAAAGCATTTTTTTAATTTTTTTTTTCCACTACAAGAAAAGAGGAAATAGCCTACACGACATAGGCAATGCGATTATTCATTCGGATTGTCTATATCCGAATAGAAGACGCATAAGTGTATTTATGTAGTTAAAAAGGGCACGCTAATAGACGACGCGGGCATATGCATCGTCTTTATGGGTATAGATGATGCGGGTGAAACACGTTGTATATAAGCCTATAGATGAAGTGGTTGCCTGCATCGTGCATAAGTTTCGAATGTCGAGATATTGAAGACACGGTGGATGGATTGACGACGCGTCGGCTGTATCGTCTATGTTAATATTTTTAACCTAGTTCCTCCATCATCAAAATCGATCGCGCGCCATTCATCACCCACACCAACACCAACACCACCCCCTTGCCCCCGCTGTTCTGTCGTTTGGCGTCCATCCTCCAGTCCGCTGCTCACGCTGCCACCCATCACCCACCACTGCAACGCCGCCCTCGACTCCCTGTCCGTGACGCCCTCCCCAATATACACCAACACCACCCCCTTAGCCCCCTTCATTTTGTCCGGCATCCATCCTCCGGTCCGCCGCTCGCATTGGCACCCATCAACCACTGCCACAATGCCGCCCTTGAATCCCTACCCGCCGGCGTGCTTGCATTGCTATGTCTTCGCTTCACCCCTCTGTCGGCTAGCGGTTGTGCTGCCACTACCAACTATTGCTCGCACCCAGCCAGTCAGCCACCCCTTCGCTCACATTCGCTGTTGTGCTGCACCAGCTACCCAACTGAGCTGCCCTGTGCCTACCACCGTCCCTGCTGCACGCATGATATGTGTGTAAAATGACCTATTTTTCGATGTGTGAGTGTGCATGTTTGTGGCCATTTTACCCTCATATCATATGTTTTCATTGTTCTTTTGTCTTGTTTTCGTATTTCCATGTTGAAATGATGTAGGAGACATTTTGAGCATAATATAGCGTATTTTGGGAAGTTCTGGGGGAAAATCGTCCAAGTATGAAGTCCGAGGAGGCTATGTCCGCCCGAGCGTTGCAAAAAGAGGAGTTTTGGGAGCTTGGAAGAGTCGCCCGGCCGAGCAGTGTGCAGGCTCGGCCAAGCTGCCCAACAGAGAGCAGGCTCGGCCGATCGGGGTGCAGGCTCGGCCGAGCCATGGAACAGAGACCTCGCTCGGTCGAGCGAGGCAGGCTCGGCCGAGCCAGGTCGGCTTTTCTCCATTTCCCATGGATTCTCTAGAGGCTCGGGCGAGCCAAATTAAGCTCGGGCGATCCGAGGCCCTGCTAGCTCATCTATAAAAGGGGGAAAATCAATTAAATGAAAAACTTTTGCCCAATTTGAGAATAACCGTCACTAACTTCCATCTAGATTCATCTCTACACTTCCTTCCCCACTTGAATCAAGGAGAACCAAGGAACATTCCATTGTCTTGGTGGAATTTTAAGAAGGAGATTAGGTGGATTGGATTCAACGAAGGCAATCGTAGAAGATCAATTTTGACCTTGAAGCTTTGTAATGTCAATTCTTATCTTTCAACTTGTATTGCTTCTAATTCAAGGTATGAGGAGCTAAATTCCTAAGTGAGTGTTGTAATATGGATATTGAGATGGATTGAACCTTCTATGCTTGTTTACTTTCCTATGAAGTCTTGATTTGCACTTGAGCTTGTTCATACCTATTAGATGTAGGTAATAGCCAATCTATAGGTAGTTGATGTGAACGTTGCAGCCGATACGCGGACGGAAACGTCGTGATAAGTGCATAATCATATAGTTTTAGTTCCAATCCATGTGTGGAGCTAGTATTATAGGGCAATAATCGACGGTCGGTTGGGAGTGAGTTAATGATTGATAACGTAGCTGTTTGAGATTTCTAATTTCATCCACGGACAATTCACCGGTACAAAGGGGATTGACTAGGATAGAGTCGGTTGCTCAACTTTATAGGAATTAAAATCCGTTTACAACATAGCTTGGTTTAATTTGGCTCAATTGAAGTTTACAAACACTCACTTCGTTCTAAGATTGTTGGACTTGTTACTCTAATCTACCCAAACATTCGATAGAAGTAAGTGATTGGTATTTTTAGCAAATTGTTGAATGTTTGATTGTATGCATTTGTAGTTTAGTTTGCAATTCATAGCTAGATAGATCAAGAAAATCAACGACAATTATATTGCCTAGCTATTGATTCATCTTCTTACGAGTAAATAGTTTCCACGAGAGCGAATATAAAAGATCTCGGATTGATAATTTGACGTGAAAATTGTGTGTCACTTCACACGATGGTCACGTTTTAGGCGCCGTTGCCGGGGAATCTTTTAGTAGGTTTTGTGGAATTATTGAAAGTTGAAGTAAGGTATGCTAGGTGTTTGAGGAAATGCTTGTGTGAGTATTTTTACTAACATTGTTTTGTTTGTTATTTGTGATTGTTTGTTTTTAGTTGGATTGTTTACTTGTAATTGGTTTTGTGGATTTTTCCTAGGTAGTTTATGATCACTCGACCAAAGGCTAGAGAGCTTGAGGCAAGGAAACTTCAAGAAAAAAGAGCACATATTCAAATTGATTTTGAGATGGCTAACGATGGAGAAGACACGGTTAGGATAGAAGAATTGGAAAGGCAACTCGAGTTGATGAAAGTTGTGATTAATGAGAGGAATGGTCCGAGGCGACCATTACAAAATCTTTTTCGACCTCAAGGTGAACCGTTAACGGGAGGTTTTCGGTTAGGAGTAAATGCCACACAATTTGAGATAAAGCCACAGTTGGTCCAAATGATACAAAACAACCAATTTGGGGGGCACATAACCGAGGATCCAAATGTTCACATCTCTCGATTTTTGGAGATTACTGATACTATAAAGATCAACCAAGTGCCTCAAGATCAAATATGGCTGCGGTTATTCTCATTCTCTTTGAGAGATGGTGCTAGGAATTGGTTTGAAGGCTTGGACAAATCAAATATTGTCACTTGGGAAGAGTTAAGAGAGAAGTTTCTATTCAAGTTTTTCCCACCAAGTTTGACTTTGAAGAGAAGGGCTGATATCACATCGTTTGGGCAAAGATACGATGAACCTCTATACGAGGCATGGGATAGGTTCCGTGAGCTAATTCGGAAATGTCCAAGACATGGTTTCCAGCAGAGTCAATTAATTTGTCAATTTTATGGAGGGTTGGAATATGAGTCAAAAGTCTTATTGGATGCATCATCCGGGGGAGTGTTTTTAGATCTCGAAGAAGAAGAAGCATGGAGGATGATTGAGAGAATAGCTGCCAATAATTATCAATGGTCAAGAGGAAGAATGGAGTGTAAGGCGGTAAAATCAGTGAGAAAGGAAAACGAGATAGAAGCGTTAAGAGAACAAATGGCTTCTATGCAAGAAAAAGTGTACAAGTTGATGAACAAACTGGAAGGAAAGGAACATGTGTATAGAGGAAATGTACATTTTAAAGAGGACAAGTGGACAGAGTGTCAAGAATATGAGCCATATAGTAGGGGAAGTGCAAGGAACTCACAGCAAGAGTTAATTCTACCTTCCCAAACTTATTGGAATGAACAAAAAAGGGTGTACTTGGGAGAAGAGGAAAGAATACCAGAAATTGAGGTGGGTGTAGAATGGAAGTGTGAGAAAAATGTAGAAATGTTGGAGGATATCAAAACACAAGTTTCGTGTATCATGAATCAATTGAGTAAGGATGAAAAGAGTCCTTTAGAGGAAAAGTGTAGAGCCATCACAACGAGGAGTGGGCATTCTTATGAAGGACCGAAACAAAAGGAATATGAAGCAGAAAAAAATAAGATTGAAGTAAGCACTAAAAAGAGAGTTACTTTCAAGGAGGAAGAAGAAGTCACTCCAAAGTTGGTAAAGGAGAAAAAAGCAATGGGGGAGAAATCTGTGGATATAGAAACCTCACCTCGTATGCCTTTTCCTCAACGATTCGAGAAGAGTAGGAAGAATAGGAAGTTTGCTCGATTCTTAGAACACATGAGCAAGATTCAAATAAATCTTCCTTTATTAGAAGTGTTGCAAGAAATGCCAGGGTACATGAAAATGTTGAAAGAAATGTTTACTCAAAAGAGTAAGTACGACATTGGAGAATATGAGACGGTGAATCTTTTTTAGGAATGTAGTGTCGTAATTCAAAGGAAGATGCCTTTTAAACGGTAAGATCCAGGGAGTTTTACGATTTCATGCATAATTGGGGGAATGGAAGTGACTCGAGCTTTATGTGATTCGGGGGCTAGCATCAATTTGATGCCTTACTCTTTTTTTAAGAAATTGGAAATGGGAGAAATTAAGCCAACTACTATGACCCTTCAAATGGCAGATCGTTCTTTATCATATCCTAAAGGGATTGTAGAAGATGTGTTGGTTAAAGTGCGTGACTTTATATTTCCGACTGATTTTGTGATACTAGATATGGAGGATGATGGTGATGTTCCTTTGATTTTAGGGAGACCATTTTTGTCTACCGGAGGAGCATTGTTTGATATGAAGCATGGGCAGCTAACTTTTCAATTTGATGATAGGAAGATCACTTTCTCTTTTCCGGAAGCGATGAAGAGAAGTATAGAAGATGAAGGTGAAGAGAATTGTAGCATGATAGAGGTAGTGCAAAATTCGGATTTTACAAAAAGAGTTGAAAGTGAGCCATTGGAAGAGATATTGCAAAATTCCTATTATTCAAAAGATGTTAGTAGGAATGAAGAAATAAAGGAAGACATTGTTGAGTGTGTTCGAATTCTAGATAATTTTCCCATAGATATGTTGAATGGGGAAGTTAAGTTTTTGGAGTTGAGAACTAAGGAGGAGGACGATGAAGCTAAACGAAAGAAGATTGAAGTTAAAAATAGAGTTCCAGAAGTAGAATTGAAGAAGTTGCCGGATCATTTAAAATATGCCTTTTTGGGTGAGGATGAGACTTATCCAGTAATCATTTCTACAAAGCTTTCAAGTTGTGAAGTTGAGAAGTTACTTCGGGTTTTGAGGATGCATAGGTCGGCTATTGGGTGGCAATTGTCTGACATAAAGGGGATAAGCCCAGCCATTTGTATGCACAAAATACTTCTTGAAGAGACATGTAAACCTAAGAGGCAACCTCAAAGAAGATTGAACCCAATGATGCAGGAGGTTGTGAAGAAAGAAGTCCTTAAGTTGTTGGATAATAACATCATTTATGCTCCAAGTGATAGTGAGTGGGTGAGCCCGACGCATATGGTACCCAAAAAAGGGGGCTTTGAAAAAGTGTTAAAGGAAAATGGGGAAGAAGTGATGGAGATACCAACCAAAGGATGGCGGTTTTGTATTGATTATCGTGTTTTAAATTTAGTCACACGTAAAGATCATTTTCCATTACCATTTATTGATCAAATGTTTGATCGTCTTGCAGGGCACTCTCATTATTGTTTTTTGGATGGCTATTCGGGGTACAACCAAATCATGGTGGCAACGGAGGATCAACATAAAACAGCATTTACATGTCCTTACGGGGTTTTTGCTTACCGAAGGATGCCTTTCGGACTTTGCAATGCACCGGCGACTTTTCAAAGGTGCATGATGGCCATTTTCCATGGACTTATTGAGGAAATTATGGAGGTATTCATGGATGATTTTTCGGTATTTGGTAGTTCTTTTGATACATGTCTGAAAAATTTAGAAAATGTTTTGAATAGATGTGAAGAGACGAATCTAGTGCTTAATTGGGAAAAATGTCATTTTATGGTTTGTGAAGGGGTGGTGTTAGGACATAAAATCTCAAGTAAAGGCTTAGAAGTAGATAAGGCTAAGATTGTTGCTATTGAACAATTACCTATTCCGAAGACTGTGAAAGGTGTGAGAAGTTTTTTAGGACACGCCGGATTTTATAGGAGATTCATTCAAGATTTTTCAAAGATAACTAAACCTTTATGTAGTTTGCTTGAGAAGGAGGTGAAATTTGTTTTTGATGAGGCTTGTGTTTCCGCGTTTGAGAGATTGAAAATGGCTTTGGTGACAACCCCAATGCTCATTTCTCCTAATTAGAATGAGGAGTTTGTGTTGATGTGTGATGCAAGTGATGTTGCACTAGGGGTTGCTCTTGGACAAGTTAGGGACAAAGTTTTTAGGGTAATTGCTTATGCTAGCAAGACTTTGAATCCAGCTCAATGCAATTATACTGTCACAGAGAAAGAATTCCTAGCTTTGGTTTATGCATATGATAAATTTTGTTCTTATTTAGTGGGAGTTAAATCAATTGTTTATACGGATCATGCAGCTATTCGTTATTTGTTTAAAAAACCGGATGCAAAACCTAGGCTTATCAGATGGATTCTTTTGTTGCAAGAATTTGACATTGAAATAAGAGATAGGAAGGGTTGTGAGAATGTGATAGCTGATCATTTATCTAGGTTAGAGGAACCTGTAAGGGGAGATGACACTAAACTTTGTATCAATGATTCCTTTCCAGATGAACAAGTCTTTTATGTTGCTTATAACACCCCTTGGTATGCTGATTTTTCTAATTTCCTCCTGGTTTGAAGTACCATCAAAGGAAGAAATTCCTTAAGGATGTGAGATTTTATTATTGGGAGGAACCTTTCTTGTTTCGAAGGTGTGCAGATGGTGTCATTCGAAGATGTGTGACCAAGGGGAGTGGCGACAGATAATAAAAAAATGTCATGCTTCTGAGAGTGGAGGTCACTTTGCAGCTAATAGAACGACGTTGAAGGTATTATCATGTGGTTTTTATTGGCCTTCTATTTACCGTGACTGCATGAACTTTGTCAAAGCATGTGATAGATGTCAGAAAATAGGGTCAATTTCTCGTCGAGATGAAATGCCTTCTAAACTCTTTATTGAAGTAGATTTATTTGATGTATGGGGAATTGATTTTATGGGACCTTTTCCCTCATCTTGTGGTTATCAATACATTCTTCTTGCAGTGGACTATGTTTCCCGTTGGGTGGAAGTTATTCCAACGGTTACTAATGATGCTAAAGTTGTGATGAAATTTTTGCAAGGTTTGGTAACCCGGTTTGGAATTCCTAGAGCTCTAATTAGTGATGGGGGTAGCGACTTTTGCAATAAAATGTTGGAAAATTTATTGGCAAGATATGGAGTTAAGCACAGAATAACTACTCCTTATCACCCTCAAGCCAATGGGCAGACGGAGCTTGCCAATAGGGAAATTAAGTCTATTTTGGAGAAAACTGTTGCTTCTAGGAAGGATTGGTCAAAGCGGTTGGATGATGCTTTATGGGCATATCGTACGGCTTTGAAAACTCCGATTGGAATGTCTTCTTACCAATTGGTATTTGGGAAGTCGTGTCACTTACCGGTGGAATTGGAGCACAAGGCTTATTGGGCCTTAAAGATTGTTAATGTTGATTGGAGGAAAGCCCAAGGGAACCAAACTTAAAGAGTATGAATGAGGAAGAAGAAGTATGCAAGGATCCGGGGGATGATGAAGTTCTCGATCAAGTTCGACTCAAGAAAGCTCTTGTGGATATGGATCCACCAAGGAGCGCTAGAAGGAAGCTTCGTTTCCCCGAAGATTGCGTTGAGATATGCCAAGGTATGAGTTCCGGTTCCGCACCGTTCGATCATGATTGAGATGAGGTATGATCGTCGAGCTTTCGACGTTAAACAAGCGCTTATTGGGAGGCAACCCAATCTTTTAAAATGTTCTTTTGCATAAATGAATAATGGTTAGGTTTATAATTTTTGTAGGAATAATATGTTTGTTATTTCGAAGGATTCTTAATTGTTGTGGTGCTACAATTTCGTGTGAAGAATGTGTGTATGAAGGATAGGCAAGGATGGAAGGCTACATGATTGGGAAGTTGACGGAAAAGGGCAAAAAGAGGCATGAACGAGGGAGCTCAATCGAGCTCTTGGCAGGCTCGGCCGAGCCAAGCAACAGAGCTGATGCTCGGTCGAGCGCGGGGCAGGCTCGGCCGAGCCTTGCAACAGACCCCTCGCTCGACCGAGCCATCTCGTGCTTGGCCGAGCCATGCGCAGTTTTAAAAGCCCGCTCGAGCAAATATTCAAACCATTTGCATCCCGATCGAAATTTTCATCTCAGAAATTTTTCCTATACCTTAGTACTTTCAAGTGTCCTAATTCAACTGTGAAGTGCTAGTATGGCTAATCATCCGGGAACTGGTTTTCTTTTTCCCGCTATTTGCAGGCCTAAAGGATTTGATGATGACGAGTAAGCTCGATTCATTGCACTCTCACAACGGCAAGTAGTGGGAACAACATACATGTGTGCGGTTACTTTGGAGGCATTGGATTTCAAGAAAGACATTTGGAATGTGCTTCATGGTATTGGATGGGGGAAGTTACTTCATGGAAGATGGTCGGCCTACATGATGCTCACGAAGGAGTTCTTGTCTACGGTACGGGTAACATGGGACGCACGAGGTTCACCCGAGATGGTAAATTTCAAACTTGATGATCAAGACATTTTCATAAGTAGGCAGGATATTGATGTTATTTTTGGGTGTCCGGTAGATGCTCAGTTTATATTTGAGGAGATGAATCCCAAAAACTTGTGGGAATCTATTTCTGGCATTGCACCATCGGAAAATTTTCATATTGAAGATTGTAGGTCATACTTGATTAAGAATCCTATTATTCGTTATTTACATCTTATGATAGAGGGTTGGTCTTGTGGATATTATGGTACCGGTTGTGTTGGTTTGGCTGATTTCCAATTTCTATTTGCATTACTGCATGGGAGGCCCTTTTGTTTTGGGGGATGGTTGATGGGAAATTGGTGCAATACAATTGGTGCTGATAATTCGGTTATTTGTGGTGGTGGATTACTATTTCCTATTTTTAAGGCTTGTGGTGTTGATATGTCGGGAGTATTCGCTCCGGGGTTGAGCCTTAACACAACTACTCTGGTCACTAAAGCTTTTATGGTTCCTGAAAAATTGGGTGTCTGCTACTTTTACAAGTTTGGAGATTTTGGGATTGAATTGCATAACCGTGCGTTGACAGAGATTGATGATTTGGGGGATAGGTCTAATTGGTTGATGCTTACTGAAGCTCATCTGGACATGACTAGATTGGTGATGTCTCGATGTGAGGAGGTGCTTCCCAGACCATGCCGCTACTGTTGCCGTGATCAGCCACCACAGGACCCAGCAGACTAAAGGGAGTGCGAGCGCACCGGGTACCTTTTTACGAACTTAGTCTCACTTGACTAAATTTGGGGGGAGTGGTCGGTATCTGGTGCTATCTTCTGGTTCACTTCTCTTATCTGTATCCTTATCTTTAGTCTAGTTTAGATTTAGTTGTTGAATTTGAAATAACATTGATCTTCGATATGGTTGTAATTCGATATTGATATACTTTTGTGAGGATGGATGTTAATTGATTTGTTTTTATGGAATGTTTTGATGAATCATGGCGAGCTTGCATGTGTTTAATTCTTTCTATTTGGTTTTGGTATGTGGATGTATAATGGTATGGAA
Source organism: Plectranthus barbatus (assembly GCA_026898455.1). Lineage (NCBI taxonomy): Eukaryota > Viridiplantae > Streptophyta > Magnoliopsida > Lamiales > Lamiaceae > Plectranthus > Plectranthus barbatus. The sequence goes on from JAPKLW010001456.1 coordinate 130,962, forward strand.
TGAATGGTGGTGCCAGTGGATTAATGTGTTAATTTTTGTGAAAGATTGGTTATTGGTAAGATGGTGGACATGAGAACTTATTTGGTTTTATTATGCTCAAATTGTTTGGTGGTGTTGTATTGTTGTTTAGTAGGTGCAAATAAGGAATGAAGAGCAGTGAGCGTGTCTACCGATGGGTAACGCTTTCTATCGTTTCTCTTACCATTTAGTTTCAAATTGAATTGTGTTGGCGTGTAGAATGTTAGTTAGGTTGTTGTGTGCTTGTCGTGTGTGCATGATGAACCCAAATGCGAATTGGAGATTTGAATCATGATTTACTTTGTAAGGCTAAAATTTGCTTCGACCAATGATAAGGCATAATCTAGTTGTTAAGGTATGCTTAAATTGAACTTTTGAATTGCCGAGTTTTGTGCGAGGTTAATGTTTAGGACTTGACAAAAGCCATGAGTATTTGAGCCTTGATATTGTCATATTCTTCTTTTTGATTGTGAGTGGCAAGTTTGAGAGCACAAAATCTAGAACTTGAATATATTCTCTATCTATTGGGCATGAGTTTGGTAACTAAAAAATGATCATAGGCCATCGATTCTTAGTTCCTCCTTTCACTTTGGAAGTATAAGGTTGTTGATATCATAATTTTACCGTTCATACCCTTGTTTCCCGTGATTGTGCTTAAATAGAGAATTTTCTTGAAAATATTAGGACAAAACTTGGGGGGAGTGAGCGTATGAGGGTGAATACGGAGATGAGAGTTGGGATGGGAATCAATTGGTATCTTGAGTTGCAATTATTGAGGCAATGAAATTATTGATTGTAGGATTAATATGAATCCTAGGGAAATGGGTACCAACAAAAATTTGGTAGGAAAATGGGTACCAACAAAAATTTGGGTACTATAAAGAAAAAAAAAAGAAGAAGAAAAGTGGAAAAGAAAAGAAAAGCACCATGAATGAAAAAAATGAGGGTGCTAGAAAAGGAGAAAGAGAAAAGAAAGAAAAGAAAAAAATGTATGAGAATTGTTTGATGAAAAAGCCTCAAGGTTAGAAGTGGGTTGAAGAGAATAAGTTTGGGGGTTTTGGGATTTGGAGAAGTTCGTCACTTTAGCCCAAAACCACCTACCTTTTAGTAAGCCACGTTATAACCAAAAACAAAGACCTTTTTGATTTTAGGAGCCAACTCGTTGTAGTATAGTGGTGAGAATTGTTTCAAGCCTATGGAAATTGTGCTCGATATCTTGTGAATGAGTGAATTCATCAAAACCTAAACACGTAAGGGAGTGCTTTCATTTCTTTATCCAATGTTGATGAGTGGTTGAGTCGTTAGCATTAACCGTGTCACAAGGTTAGGTGATAATCTTGTTCGATAAGAGCATACCAAGATGACTATGATGAGCTATGAGGTTGTTTGATGAGGTTTATTGATTGCTTTACTTTGTTTTGATTGAGGACAATCAAAGGTTCAAGTTTGGGGGATTATGATATGTGTGTAAAATGACCTATTTTTCGAAGTGTGAGCGTGCATGTTTGTGGCCATTTTACCCTCATATCATATGTTTTCGTTGTTCTTTTGTCTTGTTTTCGTGTTTCCATGTTGAAATGATGTAGGATACATTTTGAGCATAATATAGCGTATTTTGGGAAGTTCTGGAGGAAAATCGTCCAAGTATGAAGTCCGAGGAGGCTAAGTTCGCCCGAGCGTTGCAAAAAGAGGAGTTTCGGGAGCTTGGAAGAGTCGCTCGACCGAGCGGTGTGCAGGCTCGGCCGAGCTGCCCAACAGAGAGCAGGCTCGGCCGAGCCATGGAACAGAGACCTCGCTCGGTCGAGCGAGGCAGGCTCGGCCGAGCCAGGTCGGCTTTTCTCCATTTCCCACAGATTCTCTTGAGGCTCGGGCGAGCTAAATTTAGCTTGGGCGATCCGAGGCCCTGCTAGCTCGTCTATAAAAGGGGGAAAATCAATTAAATGAAAAACTTTTGCCCATTTGAGAATAACCGTCACTAACTTCCATCTAGATTCATCTCTACACTTCCTTCCCCACTTGAATCAAGGAGAACCAAGGAATATTCCATTGTCTTGGTGTAATTTGAAGAAGGAGATTAGGTGGATTGGATTCAACGAAGGCAATCGTAGAAGATCAATTTCGACCTTGAAGCTTTGTAATGTCAATTCTTATCTTTCAACTTGTCTTGCTTCTAATTCAAGGTATGAGGAGCTAAATTCCTAAGTGAGTGTTGTAATATGATATTGAGATGGATTGAACCTTCTATGCTTGTTTACTTTCCTATGAAGTCTTGATTTGCACTTGAGCTTGTTCATACCTATTAGATGTAGGTAATAGCCAATCTATAGGTAGTTGATGTGAACGTTGCAGCCAATATGCGGACGAAAACGTCGTGATAAGTGCATAATCATATAGTTTTAGTTCCAATCCATGTGCGGAGCTAGGATTATAGGGCAATAATCGACGGTCGGTTGGGAGTGAGTTAGGTATTGATAACGTAGCTGTTTGAGATTTCTAATTTCATCCACGGACAATTCACCGGTACAAAGGGGATTGACTAGGATAGAGTCGGTTGCTCAACTTTATAGGAATTAAAATCCGCTTACAACATAGCTTGGTTTAATTCGGCTCAATTGAAGTTTACAAACACTCACTTCGTTCTAAGATTGTTGGACTTGTTACTCTAATCTACCCAAACATTTGATAGAAGTAAGTGATTGGTAATTTAGCAAATTTTTGAATGTTTGATTGTATGCATTTGTAGTTTAGTTTGCAATTCATAGCTAGATAGATCAAGAAAATCAACGACAATTATATTGCCTAGCTATTGATGCATCTTCTTACGAGTAAATAGTTTCCACGAGAGTGAATAGAAAAGATCTCGGATTGATAATTTGACGTGAAAATTGTGTGTCACTTCACACGACGGTCAACGCACCCAGCCACCGCCCACCGTCACTGCTACGTTTGTCGTTCGCTCTCCAGGAAAGTCATGTGAGTTAAGAATTGGTATAGGCTTTATTTGTTGTGGTCTGTTGAATAGGACTAAATTCCCTCTGCTGACTGATCTCAAACTTGAAAATGTATGCAAGAAATTTGGTATCAAACGCCTGCTTAGATTGTGAATGCGAATTGAGAGTTGTTTGGCTTAGGCCATCTTTTATGGTGTTGGTAGTTTGTTTGTTGTTTCATCATGCTTCTTTTTTTTATAGTTGAGATTAATAGATGTGGTAATTTGATTTCTACTCTAACTCATTAACGTATTCATTACTTGCAACTATTTATTGTCTTTGTGTTTCTATTTTTAATAGTTTAATCAACAAATGTATCATCGAAGTGAAATTGATGAAGTTCGTAAGGATTGGTGTGACTTTCTCCAAACTTATTTGGATTGAGGTATGTTGGTATGTTTGAGTTATCGCTTTATGTGATTATTTTTCTCAATCTCAGATTTCTATGTTGCATTATAGGTAAATTTTATAGGTCGTTGAAAATGTCAAAGGGGCAGTGGTAGTCTCCCAAATCCATCAGACACTTTGATCGGGCTGCAAGAATTAGCATAGACTTGAAAGACTTCAATTTTATTCAACAAACACTTAATTTTGTAGGAGTTTTTTTTCTTAACTTTTGTACTTAAATCATATGTACATTTAATTTTGTTACAATTATTAGTTAAAAGATTGGAGATTCTATATATTTGTTGCCATCAATGTTATTATTATTTTCAAATTATTATAATTACAAGTTTTCAAAAAATGAAAAAAAATTAAATAAAATACCAATAGAAGACGTGAAATTCTGCATCGTTTATATGCCTATAAACGATGTGGAATTCCGCATCGTCTATTAGCGAATCTTGCTTCACTACACATATATAGAAGACGCGGAATCCCGCGAATTCCACGTCTTCTATTTCCTTTTTCTTATACTCCCTCCGTCCCAGGACAGTCGCAACGTTTTCCTTTTTGGTCCGTCCCAGAACACTTGCAACGCTTCCTATTTTAGAAAGTTTTTATTAATTAATTATCCACTAAACCTACTCTACTTCTACCCCACTATCTCTCATACTCCACTATCTCTCATAATCATTAACCTACTAATCTAACCCCACTAACTTCTCTAATCCCTTTTTCTTAACTTCCGTGCCGGGTCAAACGTCTCAAGAGACCTGGGACGGAGGGAGTAGTATTTAAAGAGAATCTCTTTCTAACTCTTACGATGGCAACTCGACTTTTCTATGAAATGGGGTGATTTACTCACCATGATTGGGTTCAAAGTCTATGTCTCAAACAAAGAAATAAAATTTTTGGCTTGTATTGAGGCTAATTGTGAGGAAAATAGGCCAAGGTGTAGAATAATTTGGCTTATAAGTAGCTTTTCTAGATGCCTTTATCATTTCTATGAACAAATTGCTAGTCAAATGATGTGATCTCAATGTGTATGTCATGAAAAGTTCTAGAAATAAACAATCTTGCACGAATTCACTCCAGAAAGAAAAAAGAAATAAGCTCAGAATGCGTACTTTTCAGGCTCAAATTTCCTCACAAAAATGGCTAAATTGATTGAAGTTTACTTCTCTCAAAATCATAAAATCTAAAGAACAAAGAAAATCAAAACAAGCAACATTCAACATCAATCATGCAGAAATCAATCTATGCCTAAGTTCAATCATTGAGTCAAAGGTAGTAGCAAAACCAGACATACCAACAACAAACAACTTCGAAAAATTCTCCTAAATAGACCCGACAAAATCATAACTCTACCCCCTGCAACACTTAGAGCTTGCATTGTCCTCAATGTAAATAAAATAGAGCAACTGCATAAATAAAAAGATATTAAGAAAAGGAAACTCCCTTGTATGTGCGTGCAGGCTCCTTCATATGGGGTTGATTTCATAAATAAGGCTAACTAGAGTAGCCCAATTGAAAATTTGACTTCCCAGACCTTCAGCGTGATCACGTTGTATTCTCATGTTGCTGAAGTCGTATTACTATACTACTTTGTTGAACCTTTTACCTGAAAACATGAATAAAGAAAAATCAAATGCTACAACAGGTAAAATTGTTTTTTTTTTTTTATTGAATATGCAAAACTTAATAAACATTATTGAATCCAAATAAATTTATTTCTAAGAAGAAAGACATTGTTAGGAATTTTGATAGAAATATCCTTATTTTATTATTGTGTTTTGGTGGGTCAAAGTATATAAAAGTCATCTTAGATAGTTTCAGCATAATCGAAAAATGTAAAGTCCTGTATAAGACCTTTTATTGAGTTGTAAAGACTAGACTGTCTAATCAGTCTAGAATGCACAAAAGACTCAAGAAACAAAGGTTCGAGCAGAACTTACAAGTCTGGATGATTATTAGTCTAGTTGAAAAGTTTGAATTTCGCCAAGTATGGATCCAACAAGTATGGTCTCAGCGAATACACCACACTTACCAGCATAGGGACCAAGCATAGACCGAAGGATGACATCATCAGCATGGACTTGCAAGTATGAGGGCACCAACATGGACTTCCTAGACCAAGTCCCAGTGCATAAAGATAAGAAAAATTGGTTGATGAACGTACTCATGAAGTACAAACTTTAAGGATTTGAGATACATTAAAGTCTGCAAGCATGAAACTTTAAGTTTCGATACCTAGGACATTCAGTCTGAGACTCCTCAAACTGATAAATACTGCTATTCTGACACAAAGGCGAAACGCCACTATCACTATTAGAAAAAGCGAAAGTAGGTGCGAAACATCTGGAAAAGCACCACCTACTCGCCTAGTGCAACATCCATCAGAGACATCTGATTGAATATCTTCCAATTTGTCTCTAACGAGCATTTATTTCAAACCTTCTACCTCACGATTATAAATACCAAAGAAATCGATAGAAGAAGGTTATGATCTAAGAACTCACTGAAGTTATCAAATCTTCAAGAACCGAACATTCTTATCAAGTACGTGAAGGCCAACAACTTTCAAGCCTACTACGCACGTTCGATCTCTTAAGCTTATCTGTGTGTCACCATAGTGAGCACGAGACTCAAAACCTTAGTGTTCCTTAGTTATTTCTTGGTAGTCTTTCTCTCAAAGAAAGACTACAACAGTCAAGTACGTTTGGTACTCTGACTCTTACGGGCAAATGCCGTCAAGGAGACAGTTCAAGGGAGAACTATAAACACCCTATTCCGGCTACGAGGAGGCTGAATGGTGCGCCCACACTCTGAGAAGTTGCGGAGCGAAGAACCAAGCAAGGACCAGGTGAGTGCGCTTGTGGACTGAAAGGACGAGGCATTCTTCAGCAAACAATAGATCGTAAGAGCACCTGTAAAGTTCTAAGCTTAGTGGATTTCTAGACTTAGGTCTGAAGAGTGGACGTAGGATATTTTGGTCCGAACCACTATATATTGTTTGTCATTTACTGTCTTCTTTCATATTGTCAACTCATTTCTTTTCAAAACTCAACCCTCAAGTGTTAAAGTATATCTCGAATACTGACTCTAAGCATACTTAACGTTAAGTACCTAAACAAGATTTGACAAACCAAGCTGACATGTCACCATCAGCTTGGATAAGTGCAAGAATACCGAACAAATGTATATAATTTTGATGTGCATATATTTTATATTATGATAAACTGGGACCAACAAGTGGTATTAGAGCGGTCAGTCCTCACAGGCTGGTCGTTTTGAGTCGCTTAGGACTGGTATCCATTCCTTGCACACATTCGTTTGTCGTATCTTAGCTCAGGTACAATTATGATGAACATGATAAAGCTGCCACCATACAATCCTGAAAAGTACAAGATGTGGAAGAAGAGGTCTTCAATCTAGCTAAAGAGCGTTCGTCCAGGGATGATAGAGGTACTGGAAAAAGGGCCAATAAAGATCACTAAGGTCCTTTCACCTATTGGAAATGAAGGCGCAAGAATTGTCGAAAAATCGTATGATGAGTGGAGTCCAGAAGACAAAAGAAGAAATCAATTGGACTCCGTAGCTCTAGAAACCATACTATCTTCCCTACCGGATGCTTTGGTGGATGAAGTCATGCAGTTCAACAATGTCAAAGAGGTCTGGAGCTACCTCGACACCCTTTGCCACGAGACTGATCAGATGAAGTGCAATAAAGTGCAAGTGTGTGTCAACAAGTACGAGTCATTCCAAACGCAACCTAGAGAGACTATAAAGGCGATGGAGAAGAGATTCAATGCCATCGCCAGTGAGCTCAAAATGCAGATCTTAACGCCAAGATCCTATCCTAGATGCCAAAGGAAGATTGGTTTGTCACGACAACCGTGCTGAAAGAAAAAGACTTATCCAAAATGACAACCAAGGAATTGTTCGCCCAACGACCAAGAAAAAGACTATCCAATTGGTGAGCAAGAACGAGGCCATGCGAGCAGCCAGCTCGCCAATCCACCAAGCTAAAGACGCAGCTTACTTCGTGAAGAGGGATTCCAAACGGAAACCTAAGAAACCCTTCCATACTAACCGGTCAGCTAGTCAGTCAAGCTTACAACAAGAGAAACCAACGACATCTGGTTCTTAATCAAAGGAAGGATAAAGCTCAATCACCGAGCTTGAAGAGCAACTAAGGAGGCTTTCCAAACTCCTCGAGAAGGCAAAAGGGAAGAAGAAAGCTCCCGACTCCGAAGAAAAAAGGTTTGTCAAGCGTGCCCCTAGAGAATGTTTCCAATGTGGTTCCTACGAATACCTAAAGTTCGAGTGTCCCTCTGTGGACAATGAAGAAATGAAAAGACTGAAAAAGGTCTTCGAGCACCAAGCATCAAAAGTTGTAGCTCAAGCTATGCTGAGAAGGATGAAGATGTCGGACATTCCTCATCTTGATAAGGATTACTCATCTGAGGACGAAGCTGATGAGGAAGCTCTACTAGCATTCCTTATCGCATTCGGAGAAGAAGCTGAGGAAAGATCTGAAGCTGAAGTTGAAACAACACTCACAGCTTCAAGCGAGCAAGTAATCACTTCACCTATTACTAATTACTCAACATACATTTTTGATGAATCTGAGTCATACTGGTCTGACTCGGAGAAGATCATTTTAGACATTTTATCGCATGAATTTCAAAAAAAATATGAAATCAAAAAGGTCATAGCTGGCGAAAACACCTCACTGAAATCATAGGTTTCAGTTTTGACCGAGGAGATTGGAAAATCGATGTCTATTAGTGAGGAGCTAGAAAAACTCAAGGAAGATCACTCAGCCTTACTTAAAAGTGTTGAGAGAGAGGAGAGTCTTCAGAAGGAGATGGAGGAACTCCCTCAACCGACTACCCTTGGGGAGGATCCGACTAAACCGCCACTCAAAAGGTTGAAGAAAAAAATTGAAACTGGCAAACCGAAGAAGCCACCAACTCCAACTTAGGGGAGGTTTGAGGGAGTCAGTATCCCTGTCATTAGAAGAAGAGGACTCCCACCTCCAGGTCGCTGAAACGTAAGAAGAAAGAAGGAGAAAGGAGTCTATGGAGAAAGATAGTAAGAAGGCTAGGTTGGAGGAGGAGTTGAGAAAGAAGGTTGAAGCTGACGCCGCAAGTACTAAGGGCAAGGAGAAAGTTGAGGAAAGCCGAAAGAGAAAGGGTGATGAATATGATCTGACCATGGATACATCTGCTCGAAGGAAATTGACCTCCAAGGAGCCTGAGGCTGAAGTCATTTTGAGGTAGAAATTCCCTACATTTCTGATACCCCAGAAGACCAAGTTTTTACCCATCTATACCAGGAAGCTCATGGTCATGACCAGCACCCAGAAAAACAGGCTGAGCAACCTGTTGTTGAAGTATTGGTGGAGACGGAACTTGTTGAAGGGGCGACCGACCCAAAACAACCAGCGCTGGAGGTTCAAGTTGAGAGAAGGGCGACCGACCTAATAAAAATGGTGGAGGAGATTGTTTTGGAAATTTCTCGAGAAATTGCCGAGCTTGCTCTTACTGAGCAGAAGAAGGATGAGGAAGGATTGCGGGCAACCACCCCAGATAAACTGGCAGAATCGGGAGAGCAGGATGGCGAGGCTATGCAAGAGGAAGTCTCGGCCCAAGCTGAGACTGACTTAACTCAGCTTCAGCTTAAGTCTGTTCATGGTGAGTCATCACACGGAGGACAGGGGGATAATATTAATGTCGAGCTCCCATCTGATGACTCTCTGCTATTATCCGATGAAGAGACTGACTTGAGGGATCCCAACATACATGAAGAATTTGACTAAACAAGAGATATGCATGGGGTATGGCGATATCACCCCTGGGATTCCAAAGAGAAGGAGCAGTTCTACAAGCCCAGTCAGTTTGGTGAGTTCAAAATTCCTTTAAGTGGGCTACCTTACCCTGAGCATTCTTCTGAGAGGATAAGAAGCTGGTGCCCACCTATAAGCCTTACTAACGTGGGAGACGCAAAGCTGATTCCTTGGGCCGCTGAAATTTTTGCAATGGTAGAGCACAGAGTATCTGAGGAAATTAGATTACTCTACCCTGACATACTGTTAGAGGAAAATGAAACTTGTGAGGTGTTGTGCAAAGAGTTCAGGAGGTGGAGGCAATACGATCTGGTCAAGCACGAACTTAATAAAGAAGATCATCCCACAATATAGGCCAGATTGGGACTGACCTTCTGGCGATCAGAGGAGGTTTGGCGAAAGAATGGAGTGCCCTAGCTGAGTCGAGGCAATTGAATGGGGGGGGGAAGTCCGAATGAGGCTGCTAACCATCCATGCTTACATGACTCAAACTTATGATGAGAATAATGCCTACCTAGATGCGCACAGGCTCCCCCC